>JAAGNO010024325.1:0-42264 GCA_033439905.1 Ceryle rudis
CTGAAGCTCCTTTGCCATCAACTGATGACCAGCAAGAAACTCTTCCAGAGCTTCCACTGTCGCAGTCAGCAGGAGGAGAAAGCCTGCAAGGTTCTCAAAGTGAAGCACCAGCAGACCAGGCTAGCAATGAGTTGTGTGCTGCTCACGAGGCAGAGCAGCCTCCTAGCAGTGCGGATGCAGGAGCTGCCGATGTCGCTGCTGGGAGCCGAAGGGGCGTTAGTGAAACGGAATCCATTGATCAAGGGTCTGAACCTTCCCAGATGTCATCAGAAACCGAGCAGAGTGATCCTGCTCGCACAGAAAGCGTCAGCGAAGCTAGTACCCGACCAGAAGGGGAGAGTGACGTGGAAGGGGCAGACAGCTCTTGCAATGAAAGCACGACTGTGCGACGTTCCTCAGTTGAAATGCGATGTTCTTCTTTTGAAAGTGCCAGGTTTCCTGAGACTCTAGCCTTTTCTTCTCAGGAGGAAGAAGAGGGAGCTTGTGCCACTGATGCAGCTAGAATTGAGCCGGGTGCTGAAACACAGGACTCTGCAAGTACTTCTGGTTCTCTACCTGCGGTTCAGTTACCTCAGGAGGAAGTACAGGAGGCTGAGGCAGGTGAATTGCAAGACCAAGAGGAAGCAGAAGAAATATGGCAAAGAAGAAGCCTGCAGGCGGCAGCTGCCAATAGCCAGTCTCAGGATGAAGAAACTGAAGGAGCCCAAGCAGCTTGTGAGGGTGCCACAGCACAGGTTGAAGGAGCTACTGGAGGTAACAACTGCATGAGGCACTTGTTGAAGTGACCTTTCTGCAGCTACTATGAATTATTAACATCTGAAAGTAATGATCTTAATTTCTCAATTTCATAATCTTTCAATATTTTTTTTTTTGTGCTCCTTTGAGATCTGTTCCCCTCTTCAAGAGGCTCTCAGGGTTTCCGATGTAACAAAAAATCAAATGGGAAATATCCAAGACATATTTACTTGGGAATTAGATACATTTTAATTTTTGAGAGAGTAGTGAGAAGGAGGATGAAGAGGAGGAAAGAAATCCCCAATATTACTGTGCTCGCTAATCAGAATGGTAATGAAGGGGAACAAAAATCCCCAAACTATGAAGTGCAAAGTTGAATTTATATTGGGAGTCTTCTGCATGTTTGTATATTGTTAGCATTAAGTCAAAAGAAAGTGGAGAAAATAAGAAAAAAAAAATCATTTTTTTAGTCACACGTCAGGCTGTTTATCTTCCCTTTCCTAATTCCTTATCTGTAGAGACACATCTGAGTACATCTGGAACCATGGGAGGAGAGGAGTGTGTCACTCAAGTTAACACTGTAAAACTCTTACCAATTGTAAAATTATATGAGCAGTTGAGAATTTTGTGTCTCACTAAAATCACTGAAAGTTGAAGTGCGTCCCCGTCAGATTGTTTCCTAGCACATTTCACAATGTTTCACAATCTGTTCAGTTTCTTCAGCAGTTGGATTGGATCTCATCAAGTGTGTTTCTGAACGTGTCTTTTTCATAACGTTTCACAAGTTCTGGGATCTATTAATTTCTTCTCTTCGTAAGCAAGTCTTTGTTCTGGATTGAATAATTTGGTATTTCTTTCATACACTCTCAATACTTCCTAGACATTCGGGATTGTCGTTATTAGGTGTCAGGTTGCACCACGTTTTGCAGCTCCGCGTGCCTGCGACAAGCAAGGTCATCGGACGGCTTCACCTCCCACTCTTGCAGTAAGGTTTCTGTGCCGGCCAGGTGGAGCTTTTTCCTTTTCCATTGCTGGGATGTGGCCCAGCCACACCTCTTGTTTCTGTGCCCTGAATTCTGCTGGTCACAGGTGGATACAGCACATCCCAAGAGGTGATACTGTTCAGGAGCAGGACTGCAGCGCATCCCAGAGAGATCGCTTACCTAGAACTGTAGATATAATTTAATTTGCCTCCAAAAATAGATGACTATTAGGTATAGACTAAAATACTGTAGTCCTCTAGAAGCTTTAGCATGTCACGTTCACTTCAGAGGCAACTCTAGGGCTTCCTCACATTGATTGAAAAAATAATTTGTGGTCATTTTGATTCTAGGTTCTCAAGCTAATGGCCATCAGCCCTTGAGGTCGCTGCCTTCGGTACGTCAGGATGTTAGCCGGTACCAGAGAGTGGATGAGGCTCTACCACCAAGTGAGGATTTTCATACTTTAATTGGGGGATAGGCTGCCTGTATCTCATTCCTGAGATCTCATTGTATTTCTTTTTTAAATGTGAGAACTGGGAATGAACAGCTGAGAAGTTCTGAGTGGGGTGTGGCAATGACTGAGTCTAGTGCTGTTACGTAAAAGGCACTGTGCTCAGTCTGCAAACTATCAGAATGTGTTATGATCATTAGACCTGGTGTACACAGACTTGCTAAGTGACATTTGCAGAGAATCAGGAAGGCGCTGTGCTGCCTTTTTGGTGTGCAGTCCACATGGGTAAGGAGGTGAGCTGATGTGCTACATGAGGCAGTTGGAGGGAAGACTGTCAGGCACTCTGAAATCTCTGAATACTTCTGGTATGGTGATGATTTACAAAGAAATATTTAGCATCTTTGATGTCTGCAGATTCTGTGAAAGGTGTGTATGTGTCTTCATTGCATTTTTGAGGCGGCGTGAAGACTTTTAATTAAAACCTGGTATCAAGCAACAGTTAGATGAGCCTAAATTGACAGAGAAATTTTAAATTCTCTAATGCATATGAAAAATACATTGCTTCCAAGTGCCTGGACAAATTTGCTTGCTTTTAAAAAGAGGAGAAAGGACCACAAAAAAGCTACACAGCTAATAGTCAAACATTACTTTACAACAAAAAAAAAAGGAAAAAAATTAAATTCAGACCCCCTGAGGTCTGTGGCAAAGGAGTCGGGAATTCAAATATTTAGTGTAAAATGAACAGATACTTATTCCACAGTATGGGACGGGACTGTTTGCTCTGTAATTGGAGGTGGGTGATTGGAAGGAGCCTGGTAGCAGAACAGAGATACAACTGTGTGTTGGAAAGCTGAGGCGATGAGAAGATTTTCCTCCCTGCTGCTTCTGTTATTATCAGGCCATATAACAAATCAGTCCTGCATGCAGATCCTAAAGTTAACTGCCCCCTCAGTAAAATAATAATTTTTTGACAAAATTGTGCCTGGGAGACATATATTTTAATTGCATTTTTATCGCTTTTCATACTGAAAAAGACCAAGACCATTACAGGTAATACTTAAGAGATGAGTGTAGTGAAGGAGGAATACACGGAGATAGCTTTTATAGTACCACGGTTTGCACGCAGGTTGCTTTAGTGTTTCAGAAGCAAACTACACACTACAATAGCTACTTGGAAAACATATCGGAATGTTAGTGGAAGAGGTCTGGCTGCGTGGTATTCTACCATTTCTGACGTTTGATGGGATTTTTCGGTCGTGCACGGCCGTGCATATGCACCTTGCCACTTTACAATCACAGCCCAGTGCACTCTCTATGCAGATCAGTCATGTGCTAATGTGAATAAAATCTTAAATACTAACTGTTGCCTAGATGCAGTTTCTCTCTCCAATGCTGTGCTTTTGGATATGTAGCTGTTTAAATATTTTAATAGTGGAATATTAGAGAAAACACTTAAAATAAAATTTTAAGTTATAAACTGTAATTTCTTTGCAATTTCGGTTGTATTCTATTTGTTGTTTCACCAGAATCTGAAACTAAGAAAGAAGAATAGGTATATTCCTTTCAGTTGTGTGTAAGTTAAAGAACAAGAGAAAGAATTGAAGTATTTATCTAGTATTTATGTCTAAACCATGCAGCGTTACGCTCCGATTCCTACATTCCTAGGGAAAAATCAACAAATAAGCTTGGCCACACAATCTTGATGAATTATAATTTTGCAAGTCAACAAGCTAAGTTATTTGCAACACATTCGACTAACAACAGTTTGACTAATGGATGATAACCTTGTCCATTGCATCACGGATGCAGGTGTTTAAGTGTGTTTAAAATTATTTATTTAAAATTGAGTGTAGGCATTCAAAACCAAAACCGCCACAATAAATAAATACATAAACCCAAAACCAAAACAATCCAAAAAATCTGTAGGACCCCACTGCAGAAACGGTGTGTCAGAATGAGGTAAATAACCACCAGAAGAAAAATCTCAACTGTTTTACACCGGTTTAGCGCTTGATATTGAAGCAAAAGAATGAATTCACAAGTGTAAAATTCCCCCCCGTGAATGATTTTGAGTTATTTTTTTTCCATCGGAAGATGTTAGTTTTTTGAAACAGCACCTCTGTGCGGAAACGTCAGTGTCAGTCATTCTTTTCTTTTTAAAAAATGGAAATTAAAAGAATGAAATTCTCATTTCGGAGAATGTTGAAATGCTTCAGTTTGCTCCTTTGAGAAATAGTTCTGTTAATAACTTTCAAACGTGTTACATTTCTCATCGCAAATACTGGGATTATGCCATAAGCTCTGCATTGACATACTTTTATTTTTAAACTTAGATTTTACATTTAGAGTGTGATTCAAAATCTTATTTTTTTTTCCTCCTGAAATCAGAATTTGTTCCTTAAATGGTTCACGTTACTCCTGTCCTATTTTCCTTCTTTTTCTTCTCTTTCTCCGAGCTTACTTTTTACATAGCTCCTGTTCACTTTGGAAATGCTTTAAACACCAATAAGCTGTTTTGATTGATGCGCTGTAAAGACAGAAGAGTAACCTGCGTTGCGGCCAGCTAAAATACACAGCTGTCGTGCAGAGATGATGCAATGAGTTTATCTCAAAACCTGCCTTTCCTCCCTCTTTGTGAGTCAGCTCAAGGCCCTGCAGTGTAATGCAGCGAGCCACCTGGCTGCTCGGAGAGCTGACAAAAGTCACAGTATGAGTACAGAAACAAAGCCCGAGGTTCTAAGGCTTGTCTGTATTAAATACTTTGAGGTACAATTTAGTTGTTCTCTGCTGTCATGGAACGATGGGCATTCAGGATTGGTTGCTTGCCAGTGGTTTTTTAAAATGTTATTGCAGTGACCGATGTTTTTACCTGGACTTGCAACATAGAAGGTCTCTTCTGGAAACCTTCTGAGCTCTTAAACACGGGTTTTCAGCTGATGTGCTGAATGGTTTCTGCATTTTCTGCAGTTGCTACTCTCTAAGAATCGGGCATGGCTGTTCCTGTATAGAATTAGTTTTTACATTTATTTTATTATTACGTTGCCCCCAGCCATCATCAGTGTCTTGGTACCTTGCTCATTTTATAAGCAGTTGTTAGGCAGACAGTGTTTCTGACCCGAACAGCTTATGAGCTAAGGCCTAGGTGTTGTGATACACCTGGCTTCTGCTGAGCACTGAGAAGCCAGATGCAGCCGGGGAAGGGTTTCAGCTCCTTCATGTCTGCTTTCCTCATGTGTCTCCGTGATCTAGATTTCCAACCCTGTCTGTAGCTTGTGTTGCAAAACCAGTAGACAGCATCGTGTTTACCACTTCCACAAGAAGCCGAGCTGGCTCAGATATTTGCATAATTGGCAATTCTGGAACATGCATTTTGTACACAAAGGAGCTTTATTGTTACAGTTGCCTATCTTTTCTGGCAGGTGTGCTTACCTTTAACATGGGTACATGTAAACCCAGGAAGAGCTCTGGCATCTATTTTATTACTGTTGCGATTAGCTGGGGAAAAACAATGACAGGTGTCAAGATTTGCAAGGCTTTTGGTACTTATCCGTTGGCCTTTTGCACTGGAATAAGCTTCAGAGACTAGATCATGTATTACTTCAGTCCAAGAGAATTAGACTAAGTATCCCGATTAATGGAAATTTTTTTTTTTCCTGGGGAAATTACTGGTTAGTGGGAAATAGAATAGAGAAAGGAGTAGAAATTATTAGGTATGGATTCCACAGATCCTTACCTACAGTGCAGAATTTGATTTATGGGATAAAAATAGGGAAAAGCCATGCCTCTTCACCCTTCAGTAAGAAAGTGCTGACCTCCGTGCTGAAGAAAAATAGAAACTTGAAACAATAGATTCAATTACAGACATGACAGAGCTAAAATAAAGAAATAAATAACCCCCCTGGCCCTCCATAGTTCACAGTATTTTGTTGCTACTTAGACTGGGAGGCTCGAATTGACAGCCACGGACGGATTTTTTACGTGGACCACGTGAACAGGACAACAACATGGCAGCGACCCACAGCTCCTCCAGCCCCACAGATTCTCCAGAGGTCGAATTCCATCCAGCAAATGGAGCAGCTGAATCGCCGGTAAGAACCGCAAAACCGCCTTCGCCATTGTAAGACTGAGGATGAAGACAAGGTCACAGTCGCTGCCGCAGCTGGCCAGATGTATTTATTTTTATGTTTAATTTTAATTTGCCCCTTTTCATTTGCATGTGGGCTTCGAGGGCTTTTGTGTTCTACCTGTGTCCAGCTATGTGGCTGAAAAAAAATAAATCTGATAATGTTTTTCAAAAGGCTATTAATGCAGAAATTAGAGGTCAATGTATATATTATAAGGCAGAAAAGATGGGCAAGCTCCTTCAGAGCTAGACTTGTATCATAATTATCATATACTATATATAAAGTCCAGTTTTCTAACCCTAGGTACCAGAGCATCCGAAGAACCATGACTAACGACAGACCTGAAGAGCACGCAAACGCCGTGGATGGAGCTGGAGAAGAAACTGACTTTCACCATTCTAATGCAGGTTAAAAAATAAAATAAATTTTTTCCCCTCTAAAGGGAGCTTTTATCTCATAGGTGATGTAATTGAGAGGGACGTAAGGCAGAACCAGACTGAAAGTCTGGGTGGAAAAGAAACCATTTGTTTTCTTGCAGTCTAGTTTTTGAGGATTATGGCTCAGTCTGTTCAATACACAGAAGAGATGAACGTGAGATTCAGAGCATTTTTATGCCACTACCTGACTGGGTGAAAGTATAGGCAGGACATCTGCAGTGAAAAAAGTATAAAAATCACGTGGTCTGGGTTACAAATATTTTGCATCTGCAACGACACTTTGAAATGGTAGAATATAGGTCTATAAATGATGGCGTGAGTTGTACCTAAACCGTACTTGGCAAATGCTATCTCGTGTGTTCTTATCAACTGTTTCCCAGTTACTTGATGGACATTCTGTTACTTTTTTAGCAAGTCTACTCATATAATTTCTCTTATATTCTTAAATCTATTACTTCCTAGTCTTTCCCCATGGCTTGTGTTTTTAGGTCTCAAATTATTTTGTTCACCTACTTGGGATTGTCTTCAGTCGATCTGCAGCTCCTGAGGAATAATTCAGAAAATTACATAAAACTGTGACTCTGCTGCACTGAAGAGATTGTGGAAATGTCATGGGTCTTATGTACAATGCTCCTTGTACATTCCTGCATTATTATTTTTTTTTTCCTGCTAGTTTGACACTAACCACCAGTGTTCAGCCTTTGATCTGCTAAAATTAGGTCCAGACCCTTGTGTGCAGATCTTTGTCACAGGTCTGTTTTTCATCTGGTGTTTGTGCTGTTGATTATCCCTACCTGCAGACAGGTCTTTGCACCTTCTCGACACACGTCTAATGTGTCACTGTGGTTTTGAATCTTGCCCATCCTATTGTCCAAGTACTGCGGCGTCTCCTAGTTGGAGCAAGTTCTGTCCTCCCTATCCAGTCATTAACAGGGATAACAAATAGGACCAGACCCAGACAGATCTCAGTGAAACATCACTTGGTGTACTCTTTTTCTTTGACTTAATTCATAACTGCTCTTCAGTACACTTTTGCAAACGGCTGCATAGCCCTCTCCAGCTGTTTCATCTGTTTCAGGTAATTTTCTCCTCCGACATGGTTCTGGCAATATCACGTAAACAGTATCGAAGGACGTAGTAACATCAAAATGTGTGGCCTTTACACCACTCGAGTAGTAGAAAATAACTTAGTTAGTTTGCTATGCTTCATTCTTCAGATATTCTGGTTATCTGTGTTTCTCTACCTTGCTGTCCTCTCACTGTTGTAAGTAGTTTGACAATTAGTTCGTGTGTCTGCTTGAGAATTGATAACGTGTCAACTCATGTGTAGTTTCCTTCATCCTTTTTTTTACCTATTCTTAAAAATGGATGAAATATTTACCCCTTTTTCTTGTAAGAACCCCTTTAGACCTCTAAAATAACCACCAGTGTCTCAGAGATTGCTTCACCTAGTTTGTGAAGTGTGTTAAAGTATAGTTCATCGAGCTCAGAGTTTCAAAACCTCTGATCTGCATCACAGTCTTTAACCTGCTCTTTACCTATTCTAGCCTAAGAAGAAAGTTCTCCCTCTTCTCCTGTTTTTAGTTCTGGCTGCTGTTAACTTCTTGAATAAAGACAGAAGGAAAGATCTTTTTAATGAGATGTGAGCATCATTACTAGTTTTTCTTGTTGCTGAGTGATTCTCTTCCTGATCACTTTTCTGCTACTAATTTGCTAAACGTTTATAAAGCTAGTTTGTTACCCATCTAGTCCCTTGTGCACTTGGGGTTTTGTGTGTTTGGGCTTTGTCTCTAAATGCTCTTGATATTCTTCTACAGTACTCTTTCCGAAATTAATCTAATACCCGAGTAATGCCGCCCTTCGTAGCAGTCCTCGTAGAACTCATGATTTAGCCAAGTGCTACTTTTCTTCTTTTTTTTTTTTTTTGTGTTCCTTACTTCTGCTTTAGCCTTTTCCCTTTTTGCACGTGCACGTGCAGCTAGATGGTTTGTTGTGCTGTGAACAAATGAGTTTAAAGCAAATGCAGGCTAAACCCTAATCGGCAAGTTCAGCTGAATAAGCTTTTCATAAATTCATAAGCTTCTATACTGCAAGAAAAGCCCACCTGGTGACCCATTCTAGTTTCCAGAATACCCAGGCTTTGACAGTGGACCTAAGTGCAGCATATCACAGCATCTTCCAGGGTGTGAATGGTGTACGCCCAAGCTTTGTACCAATACGGAGTTGACATGCTACCACAGCGCATGCCTGGGAGACACTCCCAGCCCAAGTATTCAGGCGTAGCTTCACTGGTCAGCTACGCTGCTGTCACTTCATAAACATGCCTCACGTGGGAGAGCTCAGGGTCTGTTGTTTAAGAAGTGTCTATAAAAATCCTCATGTTCATTTCCTTTTCTTATTACCCTTCTGTTTTCTGCTTTCCTCTCGTGCTCAGAATGCACATCTTTAGTTTCCCCTTTCCCTTTCTTCCGTCGTAATGTTTACCCATCTGTATTTAGAAGTTTACTCTGTCATTCTTTTCCTTCTCTTTTCACTTTACGGGAAAGCGTGCAAATACTGTGATATGTAAAAGAAGGAAACTGTGAAATGTAGAAGATGGCATACGTTTTAGAGTAAAATCACTGCAGACCCAACCTGAATTTGCAGTTTTTCATTTACATTAAAATATGCATCCAGATGTCCTGTTGATCTTTAAAGATAAGTGGAAGGAACACGTTTAACATTGTAGCAAATACCACTCATAATATATTTTCAGTTCCTGGTACAGTTGAAAAATCAGT
The DNA here is from genome assembly GCA_033439905.1 of Ceryle rudis. Taxonomy (NCBI): domain Eukaryota; kingdom Metazoa; phylum Chordata; class Aves; order Coraciiformes; family Cerylidae; genus Ceryle; species Ceryle rudis. The sequence continues at coordinate 9,511 of JAAGNO010024325.1, forward strand.
GCACTTACACCGTTGCTAGGAGAAGACCCAAATTTTTACTGAAAGCTGAAACTTGAAAGGTAATTCCTTGGCAACCTGTTTCTTACTTATCTAAGCTGCTTAAATACTGTATCAGGATTGGGGCTGTGTTAATGGCACTGATTTTTTTATATATATATATATTTATTTTTTTTTTTTAAGGAGGAATGAAACATTTTTAAGTGTACAGTAACTTTTATATCCATTAGTTAGCACTTAAATCTACACTATAGCAAAGCAGACTTGCCACGGCGACCTTCTTGCATCTTACACACGAGCACTTGTTTGGTAACCCAAATAATTGGACGTGATCTTTTAATGACTGTTAGAGCAGAACCCAAGTATAAATTAATAAAGTAAAATTGTGATATTTTCGGGAACTTCAGTGCTATGTTAGAAAAAAATCAAGTACGCTGATGTGGAGAATACTTTAATCTGAAATTGATATATACTTAGTGCTTTTGTTGCTTGTGTGATTCCAGCTGATGTAACTGTGTGCAGTGATGTTTCGGTATGATTATTACTCAAAGTCTTTGTCATTCACTCTGCTGTTAGATTTTCGAAGAGAGAATGTGTTGCCTCACTCTACCTCCAGATCCAGACTTACTTTATTGCTCCAGTCTCCCCCTGTGAAATTCCTTATCAGCCCAGAGTTCTTTACAGTGCTGCATTCTAACCCTGTGAGTATAGCATCTACAGCTGAAAGGCTTCCATAAATCCATGCTTATAAATATCCTTGTCTTGTGTACAAAACTGCTCAGTGTTTGATGCTAAGGTATTGCTCGAACAAAGGGAGGATGGATAAATTCAAACAGTCATCAACATTCCTTGAAATTGGTGGGCTGTCCGTCATCCTGATTGGCATTATAGATTCTGCAGGTTTTATTTTGCACTAAAACCTCCAGTTTTCTTATTATGCAAAGCTCATCTGGTTATTGAAGCAATAGCCTTCCTTACTGTGCTTTGCAGAGGGTGACAGACAATTCTAAGAATGAAAATTACGTGTATTTTTAAGATCACTTTGCTGCTTATGGGATGATTTCTTTCCTCCAGATTGCCTGGTTTGTATCAAAATATATTAAAGTCACCATGAACAAAAAAGCATCTTAATATATGTTTTCCTTCTTTGTTTTGTCTGTTCTTCTTATGTTTCTTTTCCTTTTTGTCATGGGATTTAGAGTATGAACAGAAGTAGTGGAATGAATAATTTATTGTCTGCAAGTACACTTAATAAATTGATGGTTTTTAAATTACTGATCAGCGTTAATTTGATGTTCATTTATCTGTATGCTTGTCTCTGTCTGGATAATTCTGCTTCTCTTGCATAGCTTTATCCTGAATATATGAAACAGGACAGAGGCAGATGAGAGCCCTGGCCAGGGAGTAGAGATGCAGGGTCACAGAGTGTTTAAGGGAGCAGCGCAGTGCAAAAGGAGGGCCTAAGTCTTGGCTTCTGTCTGTTGCTAATCCTGAGAGAAGGTCCTGGTTGGCTGGGCATTTTTGGAGGGAAGGGTGTTAAATGTTTATTTTACCCCTTTAAATGAAAGTTTTCCTTGTACTCTGTTATTTTATTACATATATTGCACATGGGCATGCAGTGATAGCGTATTTTTGAAAAATCTACAGGTGGAAGCAATATTTATGTAGATTTGTGATAAATTCTACAAGCTGATTTATCTCTGTCCTGCAGAAGATCTTACCAGCATTATTGCTGCATGCTTTGGCCGCATTTTGCTCATTATTCCAGAAATTAGATAATATCTATGAAATCGCTACTTCTGAAGCAATTTTAGTCTTATAGGATTCTTCACAGCTCCAGGGACAAATGTAGCAAGTGAAATCTGTAACGTATTTGAAACTTGCTGAATTGAGTCAGTCGTGAAATTGTGTATATCTCAAGCGAAATAAGAAATGTCAAACATTTATCCCAACACCTTAGAAAGAGGACCATTTTTTTCATACTTTTGCGGCTTGGCTGGAAATAATTTTTCAGGTATAATAGAGGATAAGATGATTTATTTACAGTGGGAATATCTTCTGTAGTAAGAAGAAAGTTATCTGTTAAAAGTGTTTCCTTTTGTTACTTATTTTTCAGAGTGCCTATCGCATGTTTACAAATAACACGTGTTTGAAGCACATGATCACCAAAGTACGACGGGACACCCACCATTTTGAGCGCTACCAGCATAATCGTGATTTGGTGGGCTTCCTCAACATGTTTGCTAACAAACAGCTGGAGCTGCCGAGAGGCTGGGAAATGAAACATGACCACCAGGGCAAGGTAACTGTAATGCACGTGTGGCTCTGTCGAAGGCACGGTCTTGGATGTCGCGATGTCGAGTCTCGGTTGCTCTTAGCAAGAGCACAAGCGCGTGTAGTTCTCCAGGGGTAAAAGGTCCACGTCTTTTTCTCCTGCTTTTACCAAAAAACGTTTGGAGTTTCGTTGCTGTGCTGACAAAGCATTATGTCAAAGGAGACTGATAAGTGGGTATTAATCATTACGGGGGAAATAGCTAGGAAATCTGTAGCCTTTTTACAATGAAATAAGTTGCTTAGACTCCCTTGGATGTTTAAGACTTCTTTTGAAAAGAATTATTGACTGTGTAAATACAGGCAGTTCAGTGAAGTTCTCTGGAGTTTTGCCTGCGCACTTTTAAGATAATTTAGATGTAAATTTACTTTATCGTTATCTCCTGAATTGTATTTAGTTATTGTTGAATTATTTGTATTAGTTTTTTTTCTTGTTTAACTGTCAAGATTTCCCTTCGGGCTGTCCCCCCCTCCCCGTTTTCAACCTCAAGGTCTTGAGTGACATTCATTAGTGTGCATTGTTTGCGCTTTTTTTTCTTTAATAATTACCTGGTTTTCTAGTTGAGTCCTTTACCCAAACGCTAAGTAGGTCAAGTGTTCATCAGTTTCTGAGATAAAACGGATGCGCTTGAGACTGGGATAGCGCTGGAGATGATCATACTATGGGTTATGTATTAATTAACAGAAAGGATGCCGTGTGTAGCAAGTTTGATTAATAGGGATCTTGAAGAGCTGCAAGTCTTACTGTTTTTAAAAACAGGTATCACTTTTCAATTGCTAACAAAATATTTTTAAAATCAAAGAACAGATATTTTTATTGTAGTAATGTAATTTTAACGTAACTTTAAATTAGGGTATCTTCATTATCTAGGATACGAGTTTTCTTTGCAGAAGAGAGGCGGGTTAGAAATAGACTGTGATTAGCATGTGAGGAAGTGATAAGGCTGTCAGTTCACGCGAGGAGTCCTAATTAAGACTGTAGGCCTATTAAGCTTCTCAGTTTTAATATTTATCAGTCTCGGTATGGTAAGCTGTGAGTGTCCATATAAATAATGACCTTGATGCTTGAAAAGTTCACAGGCAGATTCTAAACTGGTTGGTTTGGTTTGGGGTTTTTTTTTTTTTGGCCGGTTGGTTTTGGGTTTTGGTGTTCTTTTTTCTTTTTACGATGAAAGAATCAATTGTGACTGATTACTGTTGTCTTCAATAGGAAGAAAAAGTATTTTATCAAGCTTGATAGACTTTAACTGGAAAGATAACTTGGGCCACTCTCCATGCCTCAATGGACTAAATGTAGTTTTGGCGCTACCGTCTTGTGTCAGTCTCTTCAGCATCATAGATTTATGAATTATAGCTAGAGAGGAGTTATGAGAGGAATTTTTTTGAAAGGAGACTGTGAGCCACACATTATTTTGAGCTGGGTGCCAATGTCCAGATTAGCCTAAAGCCTTGAAGCTCCAATAACTATCTTCACCAAGGCTTCAAAGTAGTGATTTATGCTTTATTTGAAAGTAGGCTGCTACTAGCTGGCCTGCAAGCATTCATTTTTAATAAGACATGATTGTTTAAAACTTCATGTAAAGTTCATAAAACCTCATTAAATTTAAAACTTCATATTTAAATGGAGTTGTTTATTTACATGTAATGCTAAGGAACACTACATGCTATATTAGATGGCTGCGTTAACTCGAACAATTGTGCCTAGGTAGTACTTTCTCCTATATTGAATCAGTGCCTACTTTTTTAAGTTATTTTACAGTATGTTGACAATGAAGTAGCCTTTGTTTTGATGAAAGTGCTTCACATCTCATAAATACGCATAGACAAGGCTAGATAAAATAGTAGACAGAGGGACATTAAAAAAACACCTATACCAACCACTTGATAATAGGTGAAATAGATTTTTTTTTTTTCCACGATTGATAGGTTTCAGAAACCTTTGATATATTCCAGCAGCCTCTTCTAGTCATTTTCCAGGCCCAAAGCTGAAATGTCAGAATGGCTTGCTTTCTACTCTCCCACTGGTTTCATAGTCTCTAATCTGTACACGTGTGCTGCAGGTGACATCATTATTTGTCGAGGTGAACAAGTCCTGCATCGGGGTCAAATGTAAAATTGCATTTATTGGACCCACTTTATACTTTTTGAACTGTGGAACAGTCAGTTTCACTTGCATATCCAATGATCAAAACAGAGTTCTTTCTTACTGTTCAGGTAATGTGGTTTCTTGCTTGTAGGCAGAAGGACAAGAGGAAATGTAGCACAAGGGGAAATGGCCTCAAGTTGCACCAAGGAAGTTCAGATTGGATATTAGGAGGAATTTCTTTACTGAAAGGGTTATCGGGCATTGAAAAGGCTTGCCCGGGGCAGGGGTGGAGTCCCAATCCCCGGAGGCATGGAGGAGTCTTGTGGACATAGTGCTGAGGGATATGGTTTAGATGAGGACTTGTCAGTGTTAGGTTACTGATTGGACTCAGTCTAAATGTTTCTGTGATTACAGGTACAGACAATTGCTGTTAGGGCTGTTAGGAGGCTTGCTGCCCTCTTATGGAGCTTTTCTACGGTTTGGAACTCTGCTGTCCCTCCGTATGCTTCTCCTTCCTTGGAAAATGGAAGTATGAACATTTTCTCCCACCACAATCCACAGTGGTATTGAGTTGCTGTATAGCATGACACACTGTTTTTTCTACCTACCTTCATAGCAGTCACAAATACTGCATTTTCTTTGGTCTGCTATACCAAGCAGTCTGAAACAGTGATTTCATGAATACTGTAAGCTGGTGTTACTGCCAGAAGAGCCAGTTCTGCTCTCTTCTCATCCCTAGTGGACTGACTGAGGTTAGAAGAAACAGCAGGGAGACGGACAAAAAGAGAGTAATTTTCTCTCTCCAGCTGGGTTCACTGCGTGGCTACACAAACACTGGTGCCAGCACAAGGCAGGAAGGGTGCACAAGGGATAAAACAAGTGGTGAGGATGGGGGAAGATAAGACTGTTTCTTTTGCTGACACTGCAGGAGTGAATCGTTTATGAAACCGTGGTTGAAGTACCTCCCTGGTATCCAAACACAGAAACGGCTCTCACAGTCCCTGACCGCCTCTCTGCTGGTCCAGAATCTTCAATTCCTCAAACCCGATGTCACTTTCCCGTAACTCTCCTGTTCAAAACTGGGATCTTTTTTTGCCACTTCCACATGTTTCCGGCGTTGAGACCGAACAAAGCCCAAAGAGTGTTGAAATAGAACGGTGCTGGTTTCCAAGTGCAACACCAACACTGGAAAAAGTTTAAATTTCAGGGCCTAGAAATCTCTTTGGTTCAGGCTGGACAGACTTGGAGGAGTTTTTCATTTTCCAGGGTACATGCTCCTGTGTCCTTGCTTTCAGCAAATGACTGACTGGCCAATACATGTTAGTTCTCGCCGGTTGCCTGTTCTAAATGTTTGCTGCCATCATCTTCATGTCCCTGACTGACCTTTTTTCCTTTTCTTTTTTTTTTTTTTTTTGAAGGTTAGTGAACATAGAATAGTTGTACCAGGAGGATAGCAAAAATACCTGTTGGCCTGTAATCACAGTTCGTCACAGGATGCAATCGTACACAACATATATACACCCAATTGTGTTCATAATTATATGGTAAACAGTTCACAAAAGGGAATGGTTTGCCACTTAATGACATCTTTTTAGACGCTTATAAGGAAATTAAAGGGAGAATACACCATTATTACTTTTATTAAACACTTAAGTCTTCTCGACAGTCATTATATAGCTTCCTACTTCTGATGCTTGTCAGATGAAAATTTCAAAGGGTTTTATAGACATGAATAAAGTAAAGCATTAAAAGATTCATCTCTTCAGTGAGATGGAAAACTGTTATCCTTTTCCCGCCAAAGTGAAACGCAAGCCACAGCAATGTGAGGAAGGTTTTTCAAGGCCCACATCAGAGAACAAGACCTGGATCCTGAATAGGCATTAACCTCTGACATATTAAAAAAAAAACAAAACAAAACAAACAGTTCTTACTATAAATTCTTTCTCCTTCTCTAGGCTTTCTTTGTTGACCACAACTCCCGCACTACCACATTCATTGACCCTCGGCTTCCCTTGCAGAGTAGCAGGCCCACTAGTGCGTTAGTCCATCGGCAGCACTTAACTAGACAACGCAGCCACAGCGCTGGTGAGGTAAGCTGGATCTGCCCCTCTTCAGGAAACACAGCAATTTTAGGATCGTCTTTTTTCATATCATTCTGTCCCCAACTCCATGTTGTGAGGAGCACTGAATTTTCTGTAAGTGTACGGTATTAATCTGTAAAGATTTATTCTTTTATTTGCTGGCCATTGTTGATTTTGAAGTGTATGATTTCAGAGGAAAGATATCGGATGTGAGTTTCTCTTTCATTTAATTTGCAGTAACCCCATTTAACCACAGGAGACCATCTGATTGCAGATTACCAGTATCTGTATCCTGTTTTTCACTGTCCAAATATGTATTCTGGTCTATCATGGAGTCTGACAATTACGTTGATATAACTCTGCAACTAAGAGGGGGGAAGAAGGTGCATGTGCTTATATACATCTACATGAGCAACTTTCAAAATAAACATAATCTTACCACATAGGCCTATCAGACTGCTACATGCATTTGCATATGTATTTCATCTTTGGTGTCTAAACAGAAGTACATTAAAAACACCATTTTGTTGGTATGTCACTATGGACCTATTTTTGCTGTCAGTCTCCATGTTGTTGTTGTAACTATTTTCTTGTGAGCAAGTGTACGTACCGTGACTTAGACTTCAGCTGTACGTTATTTAACCTCCGTACTGTTGGCTGTAAGTTGTCTTTTCAGGGGAGGGCTATTCCATGCCAGGAATTTAGAATGGCAAGAGAAATGCTCTGATTCATCCTTTTTATATCTCAGTCTTGTGACAGATGAAGTTCTGCTAGAGGTCTGTGTCAGAGGAAGCATGAATCTTCTCTGCCACTTCTCTAACAGGGCTTCTGCTGAGCCGCAGCGAGTGCCATACCACTGCCTGCATATCTTGTCATATCCTGTGTGAATATGGTTTAGTCACCCGCGATACTTTCCAACCACCACCCACAACGAAAGATATAGTTCACAAATGGTTTTAAATAGCATTGTCTGTCAGTTTGGTGATGTGATGCGGGAAGTGATGTCTTACAGCAGGTAAAGAAGCTAGAAGTATCTTTACATAGCTATTTGGGTCTTTGATGGAGCAAACCAAGTATTTCTGTTGTGATTGATTTATAACAGAGCAGAAATATTTACTTTTGTCCTTAACTTTACCAAATATTCACTGAAATAATCTTTCTTTAAGCAGCACGCAATAGCTGCGCTTAGAGAGATCCGTGTAAACCGTGCTGCTGAAGTTGTCAATACTGCAAAATAACTGTAGGGTATCCTACAGGAAATCCTCATACATACTGCATATACACAGTGCTGATTACTTGTCAAAATTCCCCACTCCACCTAGATACATAAAATTCCTTAAACCATGTGTCTACGTGTAATTTTAAAAGCATCACCTTCATACTGTTAGAATTGTTAGAATCTCAAATGTAGCAATTCAGTATTTTTCCCATTCTCTGAGATAAATGATGTTCATTTCTACACGTACGTACGAATCTGAACACCGCGTTTTCTTCTGGGCTTAAGATTTAAGTATTGCATATTTACAACCAATTTTCCTATTTTTACACTGTTGCAAAAGATGAATATTTGATGAAAAAAATTCTCAAAATACTTTCTTTGGATTTGCCTTGCCATGAACTTTGATGTTTTGAAACCGCTGACCCAGTTTTTACAAGGATATGCTCTAAAGCAAACATTAGCCAGTGCAAGGAATGCCTTTTTAGCTAAAGCTGAGCTGCAGCATGAAGCTGGAGATAGTAATAAAGGCATTCCTTTGCCAGTACAATGCCTACAGGAAATAACTTCTAATTTTTCTGAGAGAGTATTATCAGAGGGCACAGGGATCTTGGGAGATACCTCAGGACTTTTGCTCCTTTGTGACTTCAGAGACTGGGTTTAAAACCAACCTTTATAATCATTTGATCTTTTGCAGTTAGGTGTTCTGGCAATCTTTGAAGCTTGGAAGTATAGTTGAAATGCTGAGCATTACATGTAGGCAGAGGAACAGAGAAGGAAATCTAAAGATCCAGCAGGACAAAAAAGGAGGTTGAATAAAGCATTAAAAATAGAAAACACAATATACTGACACTGTAGAAATGACTGAACCCGTACCACAGGGAAAACTGCAGAAGTTGCCCTGACATCGCTGATGCTTGTAGGGACAATTTTACATTGTGGTTCTACCTTACGGAATGTTCATATGCGACATTTTTTAATCCCAGAAGGTGAACACACACACACACACACAAAGAAAATGAGAACAGGTTACTGAATGATTATAGGAAACAGATTTTTACCATTTTTGGACTCATTTGCCTTGCCTGAATGTGAACTTGCTTCTTTATCCTCCTGCTTCAGCCACAGACTTAATTCCGGTTCAAACGTAGAAAAACTTTGTTTATGCATAGAGCTAACTGAAGTGCCGCTGAAGGAGTAGAGTTTGATTTTCAGAACCTTTGACAGGGATAAAAATGTCCATGAAGTACAAAAGACTCTCTGGAGGAATCCCGCTTAGAAATTTTTAGTCCCTTTTTAGAAGGGGAGTATTATTTAAAAACAGCAACAAACTTTCAGTCAGTTTTGATTCTTCATATTAATAGCTACAGTAGACTAAATAATGATTTGCTAATTGCTGTCATACAACAGAGCTGATTCCTGCTGCAGTGGTTACTGGGGATAGTGATCAAGCCAAGTGTTTATGTCCATGCTTAGTTTTAAGCTGCAAGTTCTCACTTCTGGGTACTCGAGTACGTATGCCGGCATAGAGACACTCATTGTGGTCACTTGCGCATTTTCAGGTCGGAGAGGACTCCCGTCACTCAGGACCACCAGTTTTGCCAAGACCGTCTAGCACGTTTAACACAGTCAGCAGAGCTCAGTACCAGGATGTGGTTCCAGTGGGTATGTCAGCATATGGCCTCTTTTCAGAGAAGTTCTCCGCAACTGTGTGTTCTGTCAGTGTGCACTGCTGGGTTTTGGTTGGGAGGGGTGGAAGATGATAATTTGTTACGATTACTTTTGTCCATTAGCATTTCCCAGTTGTTCAGTTGCAACCTGCAGGAATAGTCACAGCATCATAGAACTGTCAGGGTTGAAGGGACCTTAAAGATCATCTCGTTCCAACCCCCCTGCCATGGGCAGGGACACCTCCCGCTAGCGCAGGTTGCTCAGCCTGGCCTTAAAAACTTCCAGGGATGGGACTTCAACCACATCTCTGGGCAACCTGTTCCACCCTCGTGGTGAAGAACTTCTTCCTAATGTCAGACCTGAATCTACCCACCTCTAGTTTTGATCCATTCCCTCCAGTCCTACCACTACCCGATATCCTAAGAAGTCCCTCCCCAGCTTTCTTGTAGCCCCCTTCAGAGACTGGAAGGCCACAATAAGGTCTCCCCGGAGCCTTCTCTTCTCCAGACTGAACAGTCCCTCAGTCTGTCCTCATAGGAGAGGTGCTCCAGCACTCTGATCATCCTCATGGCCCTTCTTTGGACATGTTCCATCACATCCGTATCTTTCCTGTAACAGGGGCTCCAGAACTGGACGCAGCACTCCAGGTGCGGTCTCATGAGAGTGGAGTAGAGGGGGAGAATCACTTCCCTTAACCTGCTGGCCACGCTTCTCTTGGCGCAGCCCGGGATGCGATTGGCTTTCTGGGCTGCCAGTGTACACTGAAATACTGAGAAGTGTCTGTGCAGAACCAAGTAACTGATGTCAAATTTTTACTTTCCTTGCTCACTTACTCTACACAGTGACAAGAAGAGTTGAAGCCACTGAGCCAAGTTGTGTCCTAACTAGACTCTATGTATTCCCAGTGATTTTTGTACGACTTCTGAGCATCTGTTTTGGCAGGATTCCAGAAAGTGTTAATCAGCTTGGACTTAGTCATTAGCTTAACTTCTGTTCTCAGTTACATACACACAAAGTTATTGGCTTCTGTGCCACCAAGGGCAGAATTTAGCTTACTGAATCTAACAGCTGTCACACTGTGCTATATCAAGATAAATTAATCCGATTGACTATAACTGGCTCTTTGTACTGTGGCATGTTTGCTTGAAAATCTCTGCTAATTTAAATCCTTCCCCTTGCCATGGACACTGTGTGTGTACTCTGCAAGCTCAGCAGTTAGTGGGGATTTGATATGGGTGTTTCCAATGAGTGTTTAATGTTTGAGAATGGATTTCAGCGCAGTGAAAGCCAAGGTCCCTGCAGTTTTATTCTAACAACGAATAAGAGTGTGAGTGGTAAAATAGAAATTGTGAACAGAATTAGAGCTGTTAACAGTGCAAAGGACGTGTCACGATGAGATTTGGTTCATAATCAAGAAGAGTGTTCCATAAATGATAGCAGAATCAGTAACCTCACATGAAAAAGTATTAACTCAATACTGCTAAACTTAAAACTGTGAGGATGAAGTCTGCTGCTGTTGTTGTTCAAAATTCAGAAGGAATGCAGTCCTGTCTTTTAGTATCAGCTCGTTTCAGCATGATATTTTTGTTGATGTTTTCAGCTTACAATGACAAGATTGTTGCATTTTTGCGGCAGCCCAATATCTTTGAAATTCTACAAGAGCGTCAACCAGATCTTACCAGGAATCATTCGCTCAGGTAATAAAATTATTTTAAGTTTGCTAATCCCATTTCGATACAAAATACTAATAGGAATTAGTTCCTTTCATTTAAAAATGGCAGTGGAACGTAACAGATAGTAGACTTTTGGCCTATGCAAACACAGTCATAAAGCTATGGGAAATAGTTCTTCATCGTACTTCTATATAACTCCCTGAAATAAGGTTTAGGAGCTAATGTGTTGTTACCAAATAAAGCTACCTACGAGAAAATGTTTGGAACAACTGGCATAAGTGATTCGCTGGCCTTCAGAATGTGCCAGGACAGCTGGATAGCATGGCAAATGTGCCAGTTCGTTTGAACATGTGCACAGCTTGGGAGTGTGAGGCAGAATGGCATTTGGTTTTGCCCTTATCTTCTCAATGCACATTTACAGAACGTCTGTCCTGACCGTGGAAGTAATCTTACATCAATCAGAACTTTCAGTGTTTCTTTAAAATTTACAAAATGGGTATCTACAGGTTTTTACATAGTCCAACGAGATCTGGTGAAGGATGATCTTTGATTGTCATACGGTTGTTATAACTCCCTCCTATGCTTAGACTAGGAACTGTAAAAGTGAAAATCATAAAGTGTCAATATACCTCTGGAAGTGTATCCCGCACAAAGATGCATTAGTTCCTGTACTTGAGTCTAAAAGATGGAATAACTAACAACTTGGATAGTAGTGAGTAGGATTCAGATGACTCTATCTATGCCTCCTTGGAGACTGAATTTTGAAAATGCTGGGTTGATGGTTGTGGTCTGCCCTGTGCACAGACCTGCCAATGCAGCACTCTGTGCTCCACCTATCCATCCTGGCTGGCATAGCACAGCAGCCAGCACTGAATGTCTTTTTTTTTTTTGCATTCTCTTAGCGTTATTATTGATCCTTTTTCCTCCATGTCCTGCAAGTTCCTGAAATTCAACAAGCTGCCCTGTTTCGCAGTTTCCCAAGACATCATGTTCTAACAAGTTTTGTGATGGAGCTTCTATGTTAAAGATTTGTTTTACCCTCTGAACAAATCCTGGCTCACAACCCTGAAATGGCACACTAGCAGAATGCACATTCTCTAGAAAATACAGAGAAAAGGAGGAAAATAAATATCTGCACTTATCGGCCTGTCAGAACAGTTCCTTTGCAGCACCCGTATCACTACGGGCAAGTTTGTCCCACCAGGTTTGGTTTGAAATGCGAGCAACCTGATTTATTAGGAAATAGCATACCAACAATTTCTGATTGTTAATAGTTTTATTATTCCTTCTTCCTTTCGCCAGGGTGTTTGTTGCCCTTTCCTCTTCAGAGCAATCAGTGTAATTTTCTTCATGCGTTTTGTGTTTTTTTTGATAATTTAGAGTTCAGACTGTTCAAAAGACTTGTTGGTGTTACCAGGTTCTGCTGCTTGTAGAACCTTGCTTCCCAGCTACAGAATCGTGATGTGGCACCAGCTAAGCCCTGCTCAGGAAATGGTGGTTTTCATATTAAAAATGGAAGATATAAGTATGAAAGATACTGGGTTCTGCAACTCCTCATTTACGTGAGACTATGTATACTTCTGTATGCTTACTTCATAAATAGACTGAAGATATGTCTAACTTACCCTGCTTTAGCAAAATGATTGGGGATTTTAATGAACGCAGTTTTATTTTACTTTAATTAGGATTGGTTAGAGAAGCCATTCTGTAAAGTTGAATGCTTCCGTTCTATTCTTAGTCTTTGAAGTTATTATATTTGATTAAGGTAAAATATCTTCCATTATACCTCTCCTGTATTCTTCTAGAGCTCAGGCTTCAGTAACTGTTCTTGTATTTTTATAAGGATCTCGGTTTCATTTTTCCTAGTTAGTCTTTTAAGACCTTGATTTAGCCATTTACTAGAATCCATGCCTATTTCACTCATTCTGAGACTAAGCAACTCCTGTGACGTTGCTATAACGCTTAAGACCTTAATGAAATCCCATGCTATGAATTCTTTGTGTCTTTTGTTGTCTTGGTGTAGTGATTGGTACAATTGCCTGTAGTCTGTTTCTTTAAGGAACTCCCTGCAATTGAAGTAGAATGAGGATGATTTATTATTATTCCTGCTAGTACAATAAAGGTGAGGAGGAAAATCAGTATTTGGCCAGTGGCAGAGGACAGAGATCATTTGCAAAGATCTGTTACGTTTTGTGGCTTAAAATAATTTCTCATTCCTAAAAAGAATGAAGAGATGTGATGAGAAGTTGAGGTCCTATTAAAATATGCAATGAAAGTATACTACAGATAGGAAATTGTCGTTCAGAGGTTTTATTGTAGAGCGAGAACATTGTACTTACACTGTTATTAAGCCTGTAGCCAGGATCAAATCTTGTTGCAAGCCACCACAGGTAAAACTGAGAGGCTGTTAAATAATGTAAAAGTCCTCAGGCAAAGGTACCTATTATACATTAAACATAATTTATATCCTAGCAGAAAGTAAACGGCATATATTAAAAAAAAAAACAAGCTATTTTTGAGATCACAGCTCTCATTGGTAACCTTGAGAAGTCATGGATTGCATTAATTTGGAGAGCCGCATATGTTAGTTAACACAGAAAATGTCCTGGTGCCTGGTGTTGTTGCCAACTTAAATGATAAGATATATTTTGCAATCTGTCATTTATTTCCTCAAGCCTTGCCATTTGGGTACGGATGTAAATTGGAGGTAGGCTTTGTAAGTGTCCAAACATCCCTGCCCTGGGCACTCTAGGGCACGCTTGCGGGTGAGCAGCCCACGTGGAACTCACAATGCTAGTGGAGCTCCAGGGCTTCCAGGATAAGCACAAGTCTTGACTGGCCGCAACCACAGCGTTGATGAAGCAGGTGCTTGACTTTCAGTACCTATCTTCATAGAGAAACAGAGAGTTACTCCTGCTACAGCCGCAACCGCCACCCTGGCAAACAGGCACTGGAAGGCGCTAAGCACAGCACCCTTTTCAGCCTTAAATGTGCTGTAAATGTTGTGCAAGTTACCAGGGAATGTGTGCTAGGTCCACTGTTTGAGGTCTTTATGTACCATGATTTTAGAGGCACGTGGCAAGGAATTTGGTTTCATCCTTTTGCTGAAGCTTCCAGGCATGAATTGATGTGTTCCAGAAATTCATCTTGCAGCTTAAACTGCGTGCAGCTGCCCTCAGCCTTGTTACAGGATGGTTTTGATCTCCTTCTCGCTGTTGGTAATGGGACAGTGGGGTAGGTGGACCCCACTTGTACTGATAGAGACAAAACAAGAGGGATGTACTTCTGGATTAAAATGCAGGAAAAAACTTTAGAGAGAAAAAGAACAAGTATCAGCCAATGAATTGTATTCAGTATAGATCCTAAAAATCCGAGCATTACCGTGCTCAGAGTTTAGGATGCATAGATTCCATAACAGCGACCAAACTGGGTCTGAGAGAAAGGGTGTGTGCTTGGGTCAGACGGGGGGGGAGAAATAGCGCGGTTTCTCCGGAAAGATCTCTCAAACGCAACGTGGCCCGAAAACTCTGTTTTTAAAATCACAAGTGTGCAGTTCAATGTGCAGCCTGGATTTGTACAAAGGTGCAAAAAAAGACAGTACCGCTTTTAAAGAGTTCCCTTTCAGAATGGTAATGTCCTCCCACAGGGCCCGGGCTCCTCCTTGGAATTCAGGAACACAGCTAGCATGATCGTGAGGGATTCTTTTTGATTATTTTTTTTTACTGATTGGATGACTGTACTACCTGAAGCACCCTGAGCATTAAGGAGATGAGGGCAATGGGAGAATCATTCCTCGGAACAAATTAGCTTCTTGGTTGTAGGATTTTTCTGCTTACATGGATATGGCGTGTCAGGGGAAAAATTGGTTTCTGAAATACAGAAGCATAACCCAGTTTTTATGTTAGACCCTGTCCTTTTTCTTGTTGTGGTGGTGTACATTGGTGTCTTATTTGCAAAAGATATTTTGGAAGTCTTTTTTTTGCTTACAAAGGGAGAAGATCCAGTTCATCCGGACAGAGGGAACACCTGGGTTGGTGCGTTTATCCAGTGATGCAGACCTGGTCATGTTACTCAGGTAGGCATTGCTGCTTTCAGTGCACGTGTAGAACATGTCGTGGCAGCTGAGGAGCCTTTCAGTGAGTAGTGTGCTCACTTAGTGACCTGATCATTTCCACATAAGTACTTGGACTTGCAACCGGGAGAGCTACAAGTCAAGGGTCAGATTTTTTATTTTCATCCTGTTCAGTTTCTAGATGGTAGTTGGAGGTCACGTTTTTTTCATAGGCGTGATGGAACGTGATACTCTCTCTGAGGAAAGGCGAGTGCAAGAGCACTGTGCTTGTGATTTATATGGGTTTGACCAGACCGCCTTTTATTGTCCTGTTGAATCCAGCTCTGATGTTTAGATAGGTGGTACAGTTTAGACTTCTTTGCAAGAATGTGACTTATACTGCCTCAGGAATGCATCTGTTTAGTTCTGTGGTTTGGGAAGTCCCTATTTGTGAACATTCATACTTGAGATATCTTTTTATTACTTAATGTCTTGCTGCCTCTTCAGTACGCTGTCAGGCACTGTCCCCTTCAGTAACTGAAACGCTGTTACAGAGTTCAAGAAATGGAAAGCTGATTTTTTTAATATTTTGCTTTTAAGCTATTGACTCAAAAAAATCAGGCAGATTTTTTTCCTTAGAATTAAACCCTTTTATCTTGATGTTGTATTCTCATCCATTGTAAAAGTGCATCAAGAAATTCATGAGTACATTTAAAATTGAGTCTAGTGCAATACAGTTGGCGTTAGTGGTAGTATTTTGAGCGCAGGTTGCGTAATGGTAATCTATTCTGATCCCTCAGTCTCTGAATTCATTACATCTATAAAAAAAATCTCATTTTAAAGGCATGCTGAACCTTTTTTAAAAATGTGAATATTGCTGCTTAGAAGACCTTTTAAGATTGTTGGTTTGATATATATACACATGGAGATGAAAAGTTTTCTATGGAAAAATCCAGCTTCAGCTATGTGTTTCTAAACAAAGATCGTGTGAGTGATTTGGGTTTTTTTTATCATTGCTCTTTAACTGGGTTTTGTTCCCTCTAATATTCTGTTAACAGCAAAGGCTGAAAGCAATTCTTAATAGTGGAAATAAAGAACATTCAAAAATTTTATTGCAATCTTTCTTTTGTAGAAAAGCAATAATCAGTGTAACTACTTTTTAAGGTAAAATTAGTAGCCAAAGTAGCCAGTGTCTCCCTAGAATAACATTAGAATATTAGTCAGATTTTATTTCTCTTAATCTAATTAAAAATGTATATATATAAAATTGACTCTGAAAAGTGCTGCTTGAGGATTTTCTTCCCATTTTATTAATGATCTAATGGTGCCATTGCCCTGAGGGCATATTATTGATTAAATGTTATCTATGTGTCTGTTAATTTCTTTAAATGTTGGATCTTAAAACCTCAAGACTAGAGTGAGTCACTGTGAGCTTATTGTAGTTAAATATTGGTGTAAAATTGAAGATGGCCTAAGTTAAAATGGCGGTGTACTGAGATGATGAAATTTCTTTTCTTACCGTTAGTCTGTCTTAGTGTTTTCTTTATTTTTGCCAGTGTCTTCTAGCAGGGTGTCACCTTGAAAAGACTGCACTCTAATCTCGATGATGCAGTCTTCATTTAATTTTAATATATATACAGTCTGTGTACCCAGCTGCAGTTACTAACTGCAAAATGGTTATTGGTTTTCTTTTAAAGCTTTGTAGAAAAAAAACCAAAAAGGCATGAAATTACTCAACCCGAACAGACTATCTGTGATAGTCATTTCAGCAACAGTGTTAGCATTAAATATAAAATAAAAAAATAACTTAAGCCAACAAGCTCACTGTTCTATACACTGAACAGGTTCGGATGGGATTCTTAATCCTGAAGGCTTAGAATGTTTGTCTGTGTTCCTGGTCTTTCTGCAGTATTGCTGATCTTCTTCCAGGGAAGCGTGTCGAAGGTTATCAACCACTTCGTAGTGAGAATGTATGGGGGGAGGAAGGGAGGGGTGGGAAGAGGGGGAGAGGGGGCAAATTACCAAAAGAGCAAATACCGCCTTGTGTATACTGATGTCCCACAAAAGTAAAAATTACTGCTTTCCAGTACATTCAAGGTCTGAGGGAATGGCAATACAGTATTTTGTAGCGCTCTTAAGTCCACGTAGTGGAAATAGGCAAGTGGCTACCAGAGAATGCTAGCCGGTAAATAGAGGTTTATTCCTAGAAAGTGAAAAATGCCGTGCATTTCAAACAAAAATGTTATTTCTTATTTGCTCCTTTTTACCAGCTTGTTTGAGGAAGAGATAATGTCATATGTGCCACCACATGCCTTACTTCATCCTAGTTATTGCCAGTCACCAAGAGGCTCACCGGTGTCTTCGCCTCAGAACTCTCCAGGTAAGTTGCTCAGGCACAGCTTCTGCGCGGGCTGTATGAAACCATTTCTCATACTTGCTAAGGAGCAATTCCAGGTAAGTAAAATCAGTAGGACACTCCTGCTGCATTCACAGAATCAGAGGACAAAAGGAATAGAAAAATTGTTTGACTGTAATCTTTTCTTTGCTTCCCACGTCAGCCTAAAGTAGAGAACCCACTGTTGGGCAACTCTAGTCTGTTCCCCTCTGTGGTTCCCAGCTTTTAGATGGGTACAGTTACATGAGCTGAAGCACCTTCGAAGTGGTCAGGGAGCTTGTCACTGCATTACTTGCATTCTAATGGTATCTCTAAGACACTGCAGTAGAACTAGTCCCATAATTTAGTTTACATTATGCTGCATGTCATGACTTTACACCTTTCTGAAGATCTGCGTTCTGTCGCTCCAGCAACAGCAAAGCTTTAGTCCTATTTTTGAGGAAAGTCAACAAATGTGATTGCATTTGACTGTCAAACTTGAACCTTTGCCTTAGGCTCACAAGATGTTTTGCCAGTAGAAAAGATTAGTGTATTACAACTTTAGAGGTTGTGATTTTGTTCTGACTTGTAAAACATGCAAACTTGTTTTCACTGATGTGAAACAACTAAGTGACTCCTCATGCCAGGATCCTGATGCCTAGAGAATTAAAGTATGTGAGACCTAATAGCTGTACTTTAAAAATGCCAGGATTAATGAGACTGTGGGGCAATGAGTGAAAATTTTACGTGAAGACAGATTGTTGTCTCTTAACGTGAGTTCAAGCTGACAGCATGTTGCAGCTGTCTGGAAATACACGTCACAGTGGAATGAAATTGATATTTCACATTAACTAAGTTGCGGATCAGAACTAAATTCTTTCAGCTACGACAAGTTCCATTTGATCTCTGAAGGCTAAGTACAGCAATTAAAGTTTATAGATGTTGCTATTCTTAGTTTTCTCAAGAAAATAATAGGTAAGTAAAATAAAATTACTGCAGTAAATTTGAAGCGGCTTATAGGGATTTCAACACATTTTGTGAACAAAAGTATAAGTAAGTAGAGAACGTTTGGGATCTAAGCAACTCTAGTTAGTTCCAGACAATAAGAAAATTTTATCAGAAAAAGTACTGTCATTTTTATGGGCATTTCCAAGTTCACAGTCAGAAAGAGCTTTGCCTTTTCAAGAAACCAGATTCAAAGCATTCATAAACATGTCCTGAGTGGTAGCTTTTCTGGCTGCTGGACATAGGCCCTCTGGAGGACCTTGCTGAAGAAACTATCCAAAGACTCTTAATGATCTTACAGCAGTCTGCAAAGCAGCAAAATGCAGTATTTACAGGCATTGATATTTTCAATACATATAATCCTTAGATGTAACTGTTTCCCTTTGTTTAAAAAAAAAATAAAAAATAATGAAACCTGCACCTATGCATCCTATTTCTAACTGCAAACCTGGCACTTTCCTATCAGTAAAACCACTTTTGGCTTTCAGAGCTGTAATATCTTCATTATTAGCACCTGCACCAAAGCGTGCTGCGCAGGTCTTCACTCTAACAAAGTAATTCCAAAATGCATTCAGTCTTTAACACGTGATGTTCTCATCTGTTCCTAAAAGTAGCAGCACACAGCAGAGGATGAACAGTGATGGATTTGTCTTGTTCTCCTTAAAATTGTAAGCTCTATTCTATTTCACAGAAAAATATAGAGAGGCCATTGAATCTGCCTGTCAGTCTGCTAGTATGCACGTTTGCGTTGGAGTACAAATGACGTTTTGATGTGAAACTGTAAATAGCCCACCATTTCTATGGAGGCTCTGTGTTTTTTCATCAGCTAAACAGGCTGTGCTGCACTGCACAAGGTTGCGTGTTAAGGGTCCATTGTTCAGATCAGTCACAATCGGTTGTGCATTCTCTTTTGGGAAAGATGAATAGTCATGAAGCTACTCTGCTTTAGAATATAACCTCTTTGAAAATCAAATATGATTATCACATCACTGGTGTTTTTTAGCTCTTCCATTAACATCTTTTGTTCCCAGTGCGGAAGTAATCACTATAATTGCCCAGGAATTTCTTGGCATATGCATCTGATTTGCAGTGAGGACTTGTCATGTGCTGACAGAATAATACACTGTTGATTTCTGAGGCATGAAGTAACGTGTTAACTGGTTTTATATTCTGTGGTATCTCTCAGCAAAAACTTAAGATTCAAGGATGCTTTTGCTGCGTTCTTTTGGTGACTACATTTTTATGCCTGCTTTGACCCAAAGCGAAATAAACAAAGTAGGGGGAAAAGGCTGTTTACAGTTTCAGGTTTCTGTCAGTTTTCTGGAGAATTCATCTGAATGTACCATTAGAAGCCCTCGGTGTTCTCAGTAAAAGAGGATAACCACTGTAGGTTAATCAGTGACCATGTTTTGTTTTTCCAAAGGGGAAAAACAGGTTCCCATTGGAGCTCTGAGGATTCCCTAACACTTTCTATTCCTCCCACGCATTGCTCTAAGCCTAGAACAAGTGGCAAGTGTCTTTCTGGTCAGACAAGTCTTTTAAGAACATGTAAACGTCATTCAGTGTTAATTCTCGCTTGTTCTCTCTCTGATCTCTGCAGAGAAATTGACTCTGCAGCTTCTTCCAGCAACCACTTCCGCAGGATGCGCTCGTCGCCTTTTCCGTCAGACCCATATGCTTTGTGGCTAAGCAGGCTGCTGTCTTCTTCCTCTGGTCTCTACCCGCACAGGCTGAATGGATACACATTCTCTCTCTTTAAATAACCTGAAACGTTACGTTCTCACGCCTTCACCCATCATAGCAATAGACGTTTCTATATTAGCTTAGTTTCATACAGGGAGCCCAAAGAAAACTCACACAAGAATTCTACACGTACCTGCTTCTATGTTGTTCATTTGCATTTTCAGTGCATTGTGAGCCTGTTAGATAAACACTTGTTGAAGATAAGTAGTTGGCAAACTATGCATACTGTAGAGCATGAGACATTTTAAATGTCCGCTGAGTCTTTTGCAAGGGATGTCTACATAGCCACGCAGAGGAGGAATTTAATGATATTAAAACTAGGAGTGAGAAGATGAGCGTGAAAGGGCTGGGATTAACTGCCTCTTTGGCACACCGTCTTGCAATCAAATCAACTGAAAGAATTCATGCAGGGACGCAGGGCAAGTTCTAATGGTTGTGTTATTCAGAATAGATAAGACTAAACACCCAGTTTGTATATACTAGCCTCGCACACGTGGGTGTGGGGGTATGCCATTTTCTTGGCACAGAGCTCTCATCTCTCCCTGCTTTCAAGAAATTGGCCCTCAAAACCAGTTTTTCAGTAACAAGTCACTTACGTGACCATCATGGATGTTCTTCCAATCACATGTGAGAAGTTCCACAAATGAAATTTGGTAGTTTTTCCTTTCATCCGATATTTTTCTTCCTTGTACTTCCCCAAGGAAAAAATTCTGCAAGGGAATTTCCAAAAGTTTTTCTTCTTCAACTTGATGACTTAAACAGGGGCACAGCAGAGTGCAGTCTGTTTATGCTTCATTTCTGAGTTCTTGTTTTTCCTGATAATATTAAAACCAGGACAGAGCAGAACATTTATTGCCTGAGCTATTTTAAAGGTTGGACACAAAGTATACTTGACAAACAAAAGTTAAGTCTTTCCAGTTGATTTTTTCTGGGGTTTTAATCCATCTTTTGCATTGACCTGGTTTGTTCTTGCAAGACTTAATTTACAAAGAGGATACTGTTGGACATAAGCAACCAAAGAGTCTTGCATGCAGAGCATATCTGAAGATGTGCAGCTTTTACTCTTTGTAAAGGTGACTAAACCAGAACACATGCCATGCCTTTTTTGATGAAGGAGTCTTTCCAGTAGAGGATGGGACATTAATCAGCTCATGTCACTACAGCTCATTCTCTGCTCATTGCTTCTTGCAGGTACGCAGCGTGCCAATGCCCGGGCTCCAGCTCCTTACAAAAGAGATTTTGAAGCCAAGCTGAGGAACTTTTACAGGAAGTTGGAGACTAAAGGATATGGACAAGGCCCAGGGAAATTGAAGTATGTTGAAGAATCTCATGAAACTGGGTTTGTTTCTCAGGCACCCTGCCTTGTCTTGCATGTCTACAGGCTTCTTCCCATTAGAAGGAATGCAGATGTTATTGTTGCCCTTACACTTCTGGAATTATAAAGCCTGTCATAAAAGACTTTGTGTCAGCATGTGATTCACAGCAGAGGATACAGCAAGTTCTGATCATATTTTCTGTATTTCCTCCAAATATGTTTTCATACAAACAATATTACCGATACAGTGCCAAAAAGCACTTTGTGAAGAGGCTTGCGGAACAGGAGGCATCTGAATTCTTCCACAGCAATTGCTATGATAAAAACAGTAATATTTTTGCATCTCTTTTTCCACTGAATAAACTAGATAGGCTTATCTTTTGTATATCGTTGCCTGTATTGGTATCACAGACCTCTTTCACTAAAGAGGATTCATCAAATTAAATGTTAGTACATTGTAAGGATTGCCTTAACCTGCTAATAATTAGTTGTACTTCGGTACTCTGAATGCTAGAGTGCTTGGAGTGAGGTCGTTCCCCCTTCCTTTATTTGGTAATGGTGTGATTACATACTGTTACGTTAAGGATCGTAATCTTGTAAACTACCAAGTCTTGTGTCAGCTATCAAACTCTCATAGTTTGATATCCTCATAGTAGCAGTGAGACACCAGAACTCATTTGAACCATTTCTTCTGTTATACTGTGGGGGTAGATTTTGGTTGGTGGGATGGTTTTCGTTGGGTTTTGTGGTTTTGTTTTGTTTTAATTTCCTCCAGCCAGTCACTTCTCACATTTTACAGGAATCTGTGCAGAGCTCAGACTTCATTTATGTGAGCTTGTTAAAAGTTTTCCACGGCTGAAAGGGGATTAAAATAGTATTGTTTAGACAAGAGGCAGGGGTTGGACATCGTCTGCATATATTGTAATGACATCATAAACACTTAAAGCTTAACCTGTGGAAGCTTTGTCATGAATGCTTGGGTAAACAGCTACTAGAAGAGCATGGCATTTGCTACCTGTAAGATCCATTGTATTTCTTGCACCTTTTTTCCCTGCTCTATTTGCCATTACACCGTGGATTTTTAAGCAGAACAACAGCTTGATTTTTGAACAAAAGTTTTCTCTGGGTTCCTTTCCCAGGCATACGCTGACCTGCTCCTGTTTTTCGAACTGGAACTCCAGCACAGCTGGCCTACTTGCCCAGCTCCTTTTGTTGCCCAGGTACCTTGCCAGTTCCTGGCCTCTCTGATTCTGTGTCCTCTGCAGGACAGCACAGTGCAACCACTGACTAATCTCTGCGCAAATAATAAGGCCAGCAAGGGCTTTGCAAGAGGCTGTGTTAAGCGGCCTCTCTGTGGGCTGCAGCTGGGAGCCAGCTTTGGTCTGACTGACTGATCAAATACACATATAGGGCACTATTTGAATATAAAGCAAGCTAAGTTTCAGGAAACTAAACATTTCTTAATTCAGAAAATGTTTAAGGAGGATTCTTTGAGCTCTTATTTTAGATATTTATGTGACACTTCCTCTCTTTCACTTTTTTTTTTTTCCAGAAGGTACATTATGTTTTCACATGTGATGCTTCAGCCTGGTTTTGGACAATCAATTGCCATTCCTTCTAGACTTTTTGTCCCATCGTGCACTTACACTGGGGATAATGTAGGGATGTGTGATTCTGGAGTTACCATTCAATGACTTTTCAAGACATTTTCTTGAAATCTGAAGTAGGTCCTTGGGGGGGAGAGAGTAGCAGACGGAAGCTGCCTGATCTGGATCAGATTATCCAGCAGAGATGTGTGTTTCTATGAAGTCACCCTGTTACTTTGCAGTGTAAATAGATGTTTCCAACTGTGGTTCATGTTCACAAATTTTTTGATAATTGCTGTTTCAAAATTATTTTGCTCTTCAGATTAATCATCAGGAGAGATCACTTGCTAGAAGATGCCTTTAACCAGATCATGGGCTACTCGAGAAAAGATCTGCAGAGAAATAAACTCTATGTCACGTTTGTTGGGGAAGAAGGGTGAGTAGAACAGGGAAGTAAATGTGATCTCAAAACTCAGTGTGTCTTGCAGCTGCTGTTTCACTAAACTTCTTGTGGTCTGGAGTGACAAGAGGAAGGATTACAGTCAGGAAATGCCAGACACATAAAGCTAGAACATACAACTGTTCAAGATGACTTTTTAGGCATTGTGAAATATAACATATCCTGCCTTTGCAGAAGTTATGCATGTGTTTATGTGAATTTTCACAATAGTTGGTGTGTGTTTCAGAATGTTGCTGGGAAAGCAAAGAAAAAACAAACAGCTTTCTCATGTTATTCATGTTTCTCTTCTTTCAATGCTGACATTCTATCTCCACTGCTTGTTAAAAGACAGCTGCCATTTGTTGGAGGCAGGGTGCTTCAAGCGTAGGCTCGAGGCTCAACCCTTAATACAAATCCTGTCTGAGACAACAGGGGCTGAGCGCCGTCTGTGCTGCAGGAAGTGCTCACTGCATCTCCAGGCCAAGGCCTCCATCACAAATAAGAGCAACTAGGCTTTTGCTGGTTGTCAAACACAAATATTCCAGACATTTCAGAGTAACACTCAGTCTGTACCTAACAGAAGTTTAATGTGTCACAAGTAAAGCAAGATCACAGAATGATAAAATGTTTTGGGTTGGAAGGGACCTTTAAAGGTCATCCAGCCTGCCTGCAGTAGGCAGGGACATCCTTAACTAGATGAGGTTGCCGAGAGTCCCATCCAACCTGACCTTGGATGTTTTCAGGGATGGGGCATCGACCACCCCTCTGGGCAACCTGTTCCAGCATTTCACCTCCCTCATTGTAAAACAAGTCTTCCTTATATCTAGCCTAAATCTACCCTCTTTTAGTTTAAAGCCACTACTTATTGTCCCGTGGTTCACTTTTCTTTGCAAGTGAAACTGGAACGATATACTCTTTAGCTCCCTCATCTCTTGATTTGTGCCCCCTTTGTCAGATCGTAAAGCCTGCTGCCTTAGGCACAGATATTTGAATCGATACTTTTAATCTTTGATATTTAGGAAACTGCAGCACACAGCTCTTGGGATGCTGTAGTGTACATTACTGCCAGGCGATGTGTGAGTCTTCAAAATAGCCAAGTTGTACGTTATAGAAACATCTCATACAAAATTAGATAAAATTAATCTGTCTTTGAAAACCCCTAAATCCTGTTGATTGTTTAAAGTTCACCCTGAAGTGCTTAGTGTTAATAAGGCCTCACTGAAGTCTCTGAAACTGTTGACAGCTGAGAGCCAAGTGTGGACTTGTTCGTATAAATAATATCACCATGCTGTCTGAGGAAAAACTCAGAACTGGAATGACAAGGCTGGTGCAGGATGAGATTACACTATATTGACAGAGCAGGGTGGGGATGCAGGAACAAGGCCTGTCTTACACAGCCCTACCAGCATTTACTTTTGCAGCTATAACCTCAGATTTAAAAATGAAAGGGAGAAGTTTTAAATCCTACCCGAGATAGAGATTGATTCAGATAGACTGTCTCCTTTCACCACAGGTCAGGCTTTTGCATTTCATCACTTGGTACAGCAAGATGAAGAGTGACCTGGAAATGGGGGTGACACATCCTGTTCCCATTATATCCAGCTTTACACAAGACTCTTCTCTTAATGGAAAAGAATGAGTTAATTAAGAACACAGTCAAATTAAAACGACATCAATTCTCTGTTTACAAATCTGTGTTTTGAATGAAGAAAGGATGTGTGCAAACAGCATTGTTTCATCAGAGATGATGCAAGGACATGTATCACATCAAACTATTCATTTGGCTAGGTGTAGAAAGACAGGTCAGGGTGGAGGAGAGGAGGACGATGAGGAGGAGGAATATGGAAAGTTAGTTGTTTCCTACTTGCTCCTCCTTTTCCCGTTTTAATTTTGTAGGTGGGAGTTTGCTTTTGCATTTCTTTTGGTAGAAATGCAAGTCTTAAAGTAATGAGGGATGGACTTGGTAGAGTAGGGTTAATAGTTGAACTCGATGATCCCAAGGGTTTTTTTCCGACCTGAATGATTCTGTGATTCTATGAATGGGTGATGAAATCTTCACAAATGAAAACATTTTAATAACTTGATTTATTACTGTATAAATTAGTAAGTGGGACAACTCAGACATAGTTATTGCTGCTCATACGATTTTTAGCGTAAGTCTCATAATGTTTGGTATCTTCCTCGAACCTTCAGTTTCTACAGTCCTGCAACTGTGATGCTAGTTTAATGTTTTTATATACATACTTCATGCAGTGATTAATGGGGAAAATTTTGAAACAAAGAATATGGTTCCTTAAAATTACTTTCCCTAAGTTCTGTTAACTATTAGCAAAAAGAGAGGTAAATCTGAAGTATTAGTGGCGCTTCCTAGGAGACCTGAGTCATGTTGCCAACAACATATTACTCTAGTCCTGAATACCCAGATGCCTCACAGTTGCAGCTGTTGTGTGGTTGCATACCTCTTGTATGAAGTTTTCTCACCCCTGTGCCAAGCCTTTAATTGTGGGATAAATCTGACTGGCAGCGCAGGACTCTCCTGATTGATTTATTTAACGTGACTCACAGTTAACTCTGCATATAAAAGGAGCTGTATGAAATGGGTAGTAGTCAAGCAACAGTTTCTGTTCTATCTTAAGATTTCATAGTGAGTCTGATTATCGAGGAAGATTAAAAGAGTCTTCCAGATAATCCCAGTATTTGTGCCAACAGCTGTCCATGATAGCAAACCAATTTGTTTTTTCCTGCAGTTTGAGGACGGAATCTGCCCTTCTTGCCAGGGTAAAGATCTGTTTCAGTACTTCACTTCTGAAGCTTAACAGGCGCAAAGTGCTTCCAAATGACTGCGGGGAAAATGTTTTTCTTTCAACAGAGGAAAGAGGCCTCAATTTGATAACGGTGCTTGGCCTTTACTTTCCTGACAATGACATCCTCGAAAACAACTCTCATCTATGTTTGTCTTCTGTAAAAGTTTGTGAGCCAAAACATTAGTAGCAGAGCATGTGTGAAAGCTGCCCACCTCTGCGATATGGTACTTCTGTCTGTGCATTGTCTTAGTACTAAACCAAGATCTTCTTAAAGGTCAATTATGAAATCTTCTATCTATAGAAGATATATCTTTATATCTATTTATTGGGATTATAATACTCTCTGTTCCTCACAGGAAAATCCCTATTTTTCTGTTTTCCAAATCTACCCGAGCATTAACCTAACTCATTTGACTGGTGACCCGCAGCATAATGTCAAAATTCAGTCTCGGTGCTTTGTCAGCAATGAGTTTGTTTGTTATTCAAGAAGAAGGGGTTATTTAGATTCCTTGTTCGTTAGTACTGGAGTCTTGAAATAGCAAAAAAGCACCAAAGGAAATGCGCTCTCCAAAAGATATTTAAAGGCACTCAAGCTTGGAAGACAGACAAGAAAATTTAGACCAAGAGAGATAAATCACTGAAGTAATCTCAGGTTATACTGCTAGGGAAAACAGAAATGCTATCCTTCAAATTGTCCTATTGTTGCAAGTCTGCAAAGACAAAACATGAGCATTGTTCATTTGCATTCTTAATTTGTTAGATGCAGATAGGTCTAATGTTGGCTCTCTTCATGTTCCCTCCTCCTCTTGCCCCCACTTAGTTGGTTATATTCCTGTGGCAGAGGCCATTACAGCTGGAGCCAATTTTTTTTTGAGAGCAGCCCACATAGAGCACTTCATTCCAGTCCTTCAAGCCATGCCATTTCAGAATAGCCCCGAGAGGACTTCGCGTACCTTGGAATTCAGCGATCTGCGGGATAAGGGTTCTGGTTAAAATCTTAAGAAATTTTAATCAAAATATAACGTAAGGAATGCAGATTCAAAAAAGACGTTTGTTTGCACAGGGTGAACACTTGATAGTGATACCGAGTTTCTCTTTAAAGGTTGGACTACAGTGGACCTTCAAGAGAGTTTTTTTTCCTGGTGTCTAGAGAGCTCTTCAATCCATATTATGGTTTGTTTGAATACTCAGCCAACGATACCTATACAGTACAAATAAGTCCCATGTCTGCTTTTGTAGACAATCACCACGAGTGGTAAGAATTATTTTTCCTTTTGTTCTTCAGATATGATTTCTGTTGTTCCCACTTGTAGACAACTGCTCCTAATGGCTCAGACATGTAACACAGAATCTGATCTTTTAAACCAGCAGCAAAATAATTACATTTCTTTATACTTTCCTGGGTTTGTTTTCTGTTGTGGTTTTAGATGATCTTATTTCTCACAAGGTCAGCAAAACAGTGATTTGGAACATGTGCCGTGGGATTCTCTCACAACACAGCTCTGCACTTCTTGTACATTAACAGGCCTTTTGTGCAAGTAATACTAGCCTCTTGCACATTAAAACGAAACAAAGCAAATCAACAACAACAAAAACCAACCAAACAAAAACACTCAACAAACAAAAGAACAAAAAAAAAACCCAAAAACCAACACTGGCTTTTTGTCAATTTAGCAGATTAAGGGAGATTTCAAACGGGTATGTAATTTGTTTGAGTCTTCCTAAATAGTACGGAGGTCTCCTCGGTGGGAAAAAAACCAACGTGCCCACTGGAAGGAAAGCTGTGATGGTATTTTAATTGGGAGCAGGGGAAAACTGCCAGTTACATAGCTCGTAAGCAAGTCTGTACATACATATTCTAAAACAGCTATCAAGGACTTTTTGCATAATCCCATTTTCACAATTGTAAGCCAGTTTAAATCACCCTCGGTTGATTTAAGCCATGGCATCAACTTAAGTCTGTAAAGCTGTGCTGTGAATATGAACAGGGAATTCTGTTGTGTAGTCACAGTAATAGTGGAATGAAACTGCTCATCTGCATAGGACAGGTATCAGCTGAGTTCTTATTTACTGGATGCCAGTTGTGAAGAATGAGTATCAGAAAGGAATCTCGTGACTAGTTTCCAAAATTAATAGAAAATGAAGTGGTTGGCTGTATCCAGTTCAGTTAGTTGAAGCAACCTACCTGTTGACCTCCCAGTACTGCAACAATAAATGGCATATGCTGTACTGGAAACCAGAACAATCTGGCCCAAAGAAGAGAAAAAGCCCCTACACGCTATGCAGCTTCCGCCACTATTTTGTATTCATCCCTGGCTTCTGCAATGCTGGACAATCACCTTGGAGGTGAGGGAGGCACGACCCCCTCTCACTCTGGGCATGCCGGTGCCGGTGACAGCACTGGTCTTGTACAGCCTCGGGGGGAATTCAGAAAATGCAACTGTCACAAGCAGTTACGCGTGGAAGGAGAAGGTTCCGCAAGTCACATTCTCACCTTGCAAACTCTGTGTACAGGGAGGTATAATAAAGCCCTAGTCTTTTCAAGAAAAATGTGCCGAGAGTGATGCATAAACAGAAAGTTTAAGGAACAGTATTTTCTTTGAAAAAAGAGCACTAGAATTAAACCTAGTTCCAGAGATGTGGAGAATTTTTCACGGCAGGTCTTTATTCTCATGGGAATATTTGTAAAGACCCTACTATTTAAAAGGTGCTGCCATCTGATCTCAAATCTGTCAAACTCGCTCCCCCCCAGCTCTCCTTACACAACAACAAAATGAAGATAATAGGGAAAGAAAGGGGAGAGGAGGAGATCAGTTAAATTCCATTGACATAGCACTGGAGAGCACTGTGAAATAGTACAGAAAAAAAGCTTCCAGGTATATTTAAAAAAAGAAAAATGCTTCCAGCCACTGTTCGTGAAAATATATAGAACTCCGTAAACACCAGTCAGAAGAGGGAGCAAGGATTCACTGTAAGCAGAAGAGACAACAAGAACTGTCAGGCTGGGAAAGGGTAGGAAAACCTTTGGCCTTCCAGTAATATGAAAACAAGTTAATCCTTTATGGGGTGTGTAAAGAAAATAGACAGGGGCTGCCATTTCGGAAGATGTGCTTTCATAAAGAGTCAGGGGGTTACTCGGTTAATAGGGATTTGAGATTTTTGAGAAGTGGCAGTGAGGGTTTTTCCACCCTCTGAATACTTTTTCTGCGCCTCACTCAGAAATGGAACAGAAACACAAGGAAAAAAAGAAAAATACCACAATTTAGACATAGCTATCTGATTTTTCAAACGCTGTTTGAGGGTATATGTAAGTTTATATGACAGAGCAGTGTACCAACCGTAAAGTTGCAGTATAATGACTGTAACTCTTCCTCTTACAGGTTCAGGTTTAGCGGTCGAATCCTTGGTCTTGCTCTGATACATCAGTATTTGCTAGATGCCTTTTTTACACGACCCTTTTATAAAGCCCTCCTCCGAATGTGAGTAGAATTTTCTGTCTGCTTTTTCTTTTTTTTTTGGTTGGTTCTTTCCCCATGGATGATGCCATTTTGTTTATGGATAAATCATGATGTTTTATTGTCAAAGAAGATAGTCCATTGTTTATAATTTAATAATTTCATTTCAATCCAGGACTTGTTTTCAAAGTATTGTTGTTTCTGCCTCTGCATGTTAGCCAGTTACCAAATAACTCAGGATGTTTTTGATCAGTGTGAAAAACTCAGGGTTTGTTTTAGCCCTGTTTGTCTTTCTTCTGCAAAATTTTACATGTCAAGTTCTACAGTGAAATGCTGTGGTTTTATTCCAGATTATTAATAGAGTTCTTATGCATTTGTCTTGTAATGACTCACAGGAGAGGATATGAATCACTGTGTAACTTAGACTGCAAGACCCATTTGCAAAGGTAGACCGATTGTTTGCGATTTCCATTTTCAGGAGCTTTGCTCCAATTGATTTTAGACTTTGTTTTCAGAACTACTATTTCTGTTCTGGCTGCAACAATGAGAGCTGCGCTTGCTCAACATGTCTGGAATTTAAGACCTAAAGAACTTAAGGTGCTTCACTTTTTGTCCTCCATTTGAAAGATGTTTTTGAGAAGTCTGGAAGGATACATTTAGTATAAAACATCAGACGTTCTAGCAGTGTGGAGTAATGCAGCCATTCCTATTGCACCTATGTTTTAAAAGTACTTAAAAGCTAATAGCATCATTTTAATAAGAATGAGGACTTAGCCCAGGTGGACTTTAATACTAATATTGTACGACTGCCAAATCAAATTAATTTTTTAACTTGATGCTTCTCTAAACAGTAAAATTAAAAAGGAGGGGTGGCCACCTTTGTACACAGCCTAATTCATGCAACTTCCCCATCTGAGCCTTGGACCTTCACTTTCCTCAGAACAGCCCTCCAGACTACCTCTGCCGATGGGACGTTCTGCCAAATCCACCAGCTTTCAACTTTGTTGTTGAAGTCGTTGTAGGTAGGGGCCCTTCCTGCAGGATTTCACCTAAACTACACTAAAAGTACAGAGCTTTCTTCTGACTTGTATACAGACCCAAGAATAGAAGTGGGCAGGGAACGCTGCAGCTGAAAAGCACCTTACTTAATGAATAGCCCCAGTGTCCTATTTCCTACAGGATGGGATTTAAGAAGTTAGGAAGACTGGCAGAAATTGACACTGTGGTGTTAAATATTGTTCACAGATGGTATGTTCAAAACTTGGAGTAGTAACTGTTAACGGTAGCAAGGGGCAGTTGTCCTACAGATTGGATTTGTAAAAGAGGGACCAGCTAAGGGGAGATATGGCAAAGGGTAAGTGGGTGGTAAATGGGGTGTTGGAACAGACTTCTTTGGACATCGAAGAGATGAGAGAGGTGGCAGTGTAGTCACATCAGCAGAAGGGAGAATAGCTGCTTGTTACAAAAGCTCACCGTTTCTTCTATGATTTGAATTTTTTTTTTGGTCTCTTCAATCTGTATTTGCAGAATTCCAAAATATTCTTAACAGGAAACATGGGGTGGACTCCCTGTAAGCTTTAAAAGCAATGTGTCTTCAAATTAATAAGTTCTGGAGTTTTGTGTATTAAGAAAATCATTTTGCGTTACACAGTAACTGCTATGAGTAGGCAAATATAAAGAGATTTGAAGTAGTGTCTCCTTTATTCTCCCGATTTTTCTCTTGGCTCCCATTCTCAACCTGCTTTCCAGGACTCTCCTATCTGAGTTTAGTTAATGAGCAGATGCTACTGCCATCATCTCCATACGTGTGGTTTTTTTCTTGTTTATGTATAGACTCTGTGACCTGAGCGACCTGGAATATCTTGATGAGGAGTTTCACCAGAGTTTGCAATGGATGAAAGACAATGATATACATGACATCCTGGATCTCACATTTACAGTAAATGAAGAAGTTTTTGGGCAGGTATGCAAAATTCTTAATTTAATATCCTTTGTGTAGTCTACTGCTAGACAAACATTTATTGGGACAGAAGAATGATTGTCATTCCGCGCCGATTTGAACTTGTTTTTATAAAATTCTAGCTGATGAAAACAATGTTGAAATTTAAGGAGGAATTATTATTTCTAACTGGTTAAACATGTCTTTCTGGTTAAGGAGATTTCCTGGACACTATCTGAAATACCACCATTTCTGATTCCTCTGCTGAAGATAGCTTACCTGAATTTAATTACAGCAGAGTTATCATTCAAAGGTATTACACATTTGTTACAGTATCGTTTAGAAGACTTTACTCCTTTAGTCGCTGTAAAGATTGTTTCTTCTCAGCTTATTCTTCATGCTAAATAAGAAGATTCTTCAGACTATATGGGATTTTAAATATGATTTTATTCAAAAAAAGTTTTGTCTTATTTCACATATTCCAGTTTCTTAAAGTCAGTCTCGGCTAGTGCTTTTGGGGAATTAATTCAACTTCACAGAATCACAGAATTGTCACAGTTGGAAAAGACCTCTAAGATCACTGTGTCCCAACTGTCAAACCACAAAAAAAACACCTCACCACCCCACTAGAGCATGTCCTAAGGTGCCTCATCTACATGGTTTTTTAATACCTCCAGGGATGGTGACTTCACTACCTCCCTACGCAGCCTGTTCCAGTGCCTGACTACTCTTTCGATAAAGAAATTCTTCCTAATGTCTAGTCTAACTCTCCCCTGGTGCAGCTTCAGGCCATTTCCTCTGGTCCTGTCATTATTTACTTGAGGCTGCACCCACCTCACTACAACCTCCTTTCGGGTAGCTGTAGAGAATGGTAAGGTCTCCCCTCAGCCTTCTCTTCTCCAAACTAAAGGAACCAAAACCCACCCGATGGCAGCAGCCTCTACGCCCTGCGTGGCTCAGGTGGTGCGTTCCTGTGCCTTTCAGCACC
>JAAGNO010024325.1:42364-63084 GCA_033439905.1 Ceryle rudis
ATCCTCTGCTTCTTGTGGAGCTCCCAGCTGCTGCCTTTGCCTCAGGCTGTGCCTCCACCAAGCGATCTCCCTCTCACAAAAATTGCTCTCACTTAAAAATTCAAATTATTACAATTCTTTCTTTTGTCTTTATCATACCGTGTTGTCACTTGGTCATTTTTTTCCTAAGATCACAGAACGGGAACTAAAGCCAGGAGGTGCCAACATCCCAGTCACTGAAAAGAACAAGAAAGAATATATAGAGAGAATGGTGAAATGGAGAATTGAGAGAGGAGTTGTACAACAGACGGAAAGTCTAGTGCGTGGTTTCTATGAGGTAAAAAAATCCTTTATTCTTCCCAAATGTTCTTTTCTTCTGTACGTTTCCCAAATACAGAGTCTCAAGAAACAGATACATATATAATCAGAAGTGCCCTTACAGGTACCAGGGGTTGGTATTAAAAAAATTAAAAGTTGTTAGTCCTTGACTTGAATACTGTGGTTATGTATCTTCGCTAAACTGGAAGATGCTACTGATCACTCTTCGTATCATGAGTAGTGAATGCTTGCTACAGTGACACATCTGTTCCTTGATGGGGCTTTTGAGGATCTTTTGCGTGCATGCCGCACACGGTGTAGCATAGCAGACCGAGTGGATTTCAAGGTATTTCTCTCCTACCTGTTTTAAGATGGACAATTAAATTGAATGTATTTGACTTAATTTGTCCTGAAATAATTCAGTATTATTTGCAAATAAAATTCTCTTTCAATCACTGTGATCCTCTAATAAAACTGAATGGAACTGCAGTGTTAAAAAACAAACAAACAAGCAAACAAAAAAAATCCATTTATTTGGCTTTAAAAGGAAAAAAAAACCCAACAACTTAATTCTTTCTATTCTTAAGAGAAATGTTACCTTATAAATTCGTAGTAGCAGATAAGCCTTTTTGAGGGGGCAAAAATCAACAAATTAAGGAATACTGCTATGCATTTTATCTCCTCTTACAGGTGGTTGATGCAAGGCTTGTGTCTGTATTTGATGCTAGAGAACTGGAATTGGTTATAGCTGGAACAGCAGAAATTGACTTGAGCGACTGGAGAAATAATACAGAATATAGAGGAGGTAACCTTCATTTTGAATTGTTCGCTGGCAGTGTTGGGGGGGCCTGGAATTACCCAGTTTCTAAAACACTAACAAACCATCCCATGAGACACATCTTTAGTACCTTCTGAGCTGTGATTAACAGTCTTCTCCACAGAAAGTGCTGTGCTCACCTGCACACTAGTAGAGTACCCCACAGACGCTGGAGACAAATGGAAATGGTAACCATTTTTAGTAGGATCTACCTCTTTTCCAGTCTCAAAGATGACAGGAAATTAGAAGTAATCCCGGTGACTGCAGGCTGACAGTTGAAATAATTTGAGAACAATGGAAGATTTGGGAACTACTCTGAGAGAGATGGCTTCAGGATCGTTTGTAGCCTCAGATGTATAAAAAAAGTGCGGCACTGGAATATTTCAAGAATTGTCATTCCTGTTAGTGATTGATCAGTGGAAGTAATGCTTGCAAAAATAAATCTCACTTCGTCATAGTAAATTAATTCTCTGCCTTTAAGGTTTTTAAGCATTTTAGGAGTATTCTTCCGTCACATCTTGCAAGAGGTGCGAGGCATTATTGTGACTAGGGCCGAACTAGGAAAAACTTATTAACTACTCTCTCAACCGCTTTTGTAGCACCTAAAGGTATAAAAGCTCCTCTTGTTTTACCAGGTTATCATGACAATCACATTGTAATTCGGTGGTTCTGGGCTGCTGTGGAGAGGTTCAACAATGAACAACGACTAAGACTTTTACAGGTAAGAAAGAAGCTGATCTGTGTAGAAAGAGTATGTGCCATTAAAATTAGATGCTAAACTAGCCCCATCCAGGCTTATTATGTCCAAAAATGACTGTGATGTTGGCTAGTGGGAATACCTGACAATCCTCGGAGACTAACTAATAATTTTAAGTGACTGAAGCTCACAGCTATTTTTATAGATGTCTAAATTAAAAAAATACATTTACAATGAAGTATCTGATGCCAGTAATACTCGACTATTGTCCGATCAAAAGTACATTAAGGCTAGTAAAGACAGAAAGAAAACACAAAAAAATCCAGTCGTCCTGCTGATAGACAAAAGCCTCTCACCAAAGGAATATTTATACTTGTGGGTTTGCTACTGAGTTAAATTTTTAAATTCAGTTTGTGTCCATCATATCTGTAAAGAAACAAGAGAAACCTCCATCTCGAACACCACCACATTCTTGATCTGTTATGAAATCCACTGGTTTTAGCAAATCAGAATCTGCATGTGATCATTGAGTTATCTGTGTGAAGGAATTTCTTTTTTTATTTGTTTAAGTATTTTTTAAAAGTCTGTAAAAATCAGTGTGGGATATCTCATTTGATGGAGAGCCAGATATATCTGCTGTAGGTTCCTATCCCATGTTAGTCAGAAGTTTTTATCATATCCGGATCATTAAAAATTAAATAGCCTCTGATCCATCAAAAACCATGTGTGATCTGTTCGTGACAGGTTATAACTAAAGCTGCTCAGCAGACAGCATTTCAGCAAATGTCAGTGGGCATTCTACTTAACCTGCAGAGTTTAGTCCTTTTTTAAATACTATATTACTTAATATAGTATTTAATGATGGTTAATAAAGAAACTGAAATCCCCATGGCCAAAAAGGCATTATGTGAAGCCATTATCATACATTATTACGTTCTTATTAGCTCATTTTAATACAGAATAAAGACAGTAGGGAAGAACTCACTTAGGCCTAAGTTTAAGTAAGTTGATATTAATAGTGTTTTATTCTACGGTGTTAATGTAGCATAATTACTCTTTCAAATAGAAATCTTTCAAGAAAATCAAGCTGGTAAGTTGTCTCTTCCAAAGCCCTATCAGGAAATAGTTTGTTTTCCCTTATTCTTCGTTTAAAGTAGCTTTTATCCTTTTGTGCTTTTGTAAATGCTTTTACATAAGCATTTGGAATTTGGAGGGTATGTTGATAGAAATAAATTTATAACCTGTACCATCTGTGTATCAAATACCCACGATGTTCTGTTTGCGCTGGCAGTTTGTTACAGGCACATCCAGCATACCTTATGAAGGATTTGCCTCTCTGCGGGGGAGCAATGGTCCAAGAAGGTTCTGTGTAGAGAAGTGGGGGAAGATCACTGCTCTTCCAAGGTACGACTGTGTGTGTATTAATGCTAGAGATACTTGAGAATACCACAATAACAGATAAGCTGTTTGAGAAACAGAAACAAGTTCTAACTGTATATGCAAATATACTACGCCTTACATGAAAATTTTCTTCCCTGTTGTTCCAGTGTCTGATGCATCCATTTCTCTTTTAACTCAGTTTTGTTCTCGTATGGTAGACAAGGCAGTGACTGTGGCTGACATCTGTGTTGTAATAATTTCTTCATGAAAAATTTTATTAGAATGATAACTACTTCTGAAATTGATTTTGTTAGATTTGATTAAGTGTGCAAGTATTCACTTACTGAACATGCAGTTCATCACTTAGGAGCAAAAATTAGTATGAATTAAAATTAAATAGCACTTCTCACTGTGTCTCAGTGAAAGCTAGTATCAGAGTTTTTGCATTACACCCACAGAGCCTTTATGGTATAGTTTAGTGATGCAATTTTTATGCTCCTTCTGATTCAGGAGTGTTAACAAATATGGAAGAGGCAAGTTAGGGAAGGCAGAAGGGCGGTATTTTGAGGAGGGTGTCATTTGACTTAAGGGGCAGCACAGGGACAAGAGAAGGTGAAGATTTCAAAGCACTGTCAACTGAAATATGTGAAGAGGGCAAAGGAACAGTCTGAGAGTTAAAGATACGAAAGCAGAAATGGAGTTCTACAAGTCCTTGCAGACTGAAGCAGCATTTATATCGAGTCATGGCAGGTTTGGAGGAGTAGGATGAGAAAGTTAAGCAACAAAAAAAAAAGAATCTGCATTTCTAAATTTTCTATTTTGTAAAGACAGGTAAAAGACTTGTTTTGAAAGCTCCACGGTAACAATACCAGGACTAGACTAATAATGTGAGTGATGCAAGAAACATCTTTTAGCATGGATGCTTCCTTGTCAAATAATGACAGGTTCTAGTCTTTTCTAATTGTGATTAGGCTGATATGTCTCTGGAAGATTTCCTTTCATCCAGTTCTAAAATTCTGTAGCCTCTAGAACAGGTTAACAGTGGTTAGACACAGATTAGTATGTGGGATGTGGGTGAACTAACTGTACTTAATCAGATCTCAGCTTTAGTGTGGTACTTATAGCCTGTGGTGGTAGCTTTGGGCTCGGCCAATCCATGGAGGAAATTGAACCCTAATCCTAACCCATTCCTCATAAACAAGATTCCTCAGAAATATCTTGCATTTAGAGTCTCTTTATAGACACAAGGCAGCTGTCAGACACAGAGGGTTTCTCTGACCAACAACCTTTTCTCCAGCATCACATCAGAGGCAGAGATGGCCTCTTGGGTTGGCTCCTGCCTGCAAGCTGCCATTTGAACCACGCTGAGAAAGTCAAAGGTGTAGAAGTGGCACTGTGAAAGCCACAGGCGCAGCAGGTGGCCTTTAAACAGTCATCTTTCCAGTTTACAGTACAAATGAGAGCTAGGCACTGAGGATTAATGACAAGCATATTCTGGGAATTGCTATTTCGTTCAAATAGACTGGTATCTTTTGGCAGACTAGCAATACCTTGTAGCCTGGTGAATCTGCCTGATCGTTTGATTATGATTGACCTATGGACCAGCTTTGATTCTGTTTAAAGAGAAAAACCTATGACTCTTTAAAAATAGTTTCTGACTTCAAAATACAAGATTTGCTTTTGAGTTTAAGTAAGAAAAGAGATTGTGGGAGATTTTCCGTATATTCTCTACTGCTGGAATTCCTGCTGCCAACAAGCACAGCTTGCAGCATGGAAAAGATCAAGACATGCCAGAACAGGACGCTCAGAATTTCCTCTGAAAAGTTTATGCAGAGCCCTGGTTGCAATAAACTGCAGGACAGAGCTGCTTCCTGTAGTGCAACATGGAGAAAGGTGGCGAGAATCTTTGCTAATGTAGGGTGATCAAGCAAGTGGAGGGGGAATGCAAACTCCTCATGCCTAGGAGAATGTATCATGCCCTTGAAATTTCATTTATGGTTCCCTTGGTTAGGAAACATTTTATTTTTGTCTGTGTGAATAGTTTTTAACACACAAGTGTGAGATTTAAAATAAACCAACACCGCACCAGTTTTGTTAAAATAAAAACGAGTATGTATGACAAACATCTGCAGTTGTCATGAGCTGGAAATTCCCGGCATTCATCCATTGGGAACCTGGTTCTCCCAAACAAATAAATGATCTTCCGTGTTTAGGGGGAAATGGGCTAAGCCCTAAGCAGAAAGCAGTATGTGCATTTTTACATATCTAGTTCCTGTGTGCAGTGTAGCTTCAGCCTGCAGCTCACCAGCTTCAAAGCCTTCCTGTGCAAGCACCAAGTAGTGCTGGCTTGAAGGTGAGACGCTGTTAACAGTGACCCCGAGTAGCAAACTCCCAGGAGGTTTCCAAACAAGCCCTGCACGTGTAAACACATTGCCAGATCTGCTGAGAATGCTGCCCTAGGACTCTGCGACTTTTACTGATCCTCAGATAACTAAAGCATTTGTGTTAAGGCACCGTTGCTCACTCATACTGGTTTTACACTTTGCCAATTCCCTTTTGATTTCAGTGGGAGTGCTTGTGAAATTTGATAATGGTGTGAGAGTGGCAAAAGCTAGGACGCAACAAGTCGGTGGACTTTGTTTCTTCCTCTATTGCTGAAAATCTACCGCACAGCTAAAAACACCTAAGAATGCCCATCCCCATCTCTTCTTCCTGATTCTGAGACACAGAAGTCACTTAAGTATGAGACTGTCGTCTGAGCAGCTGTATTATAATCACAAAAGTATTTACTAGGTGTTTGCGTAGTTCCCACTGTTCTGACTGCTAGGTAATCAATTCTGCTGAATCAAAATAGTGAGATTTCTGTGAGGAACGTGTCAGGTTGCCTAGCTTGTATTACTGGTTTTTTACAGTAATAAGTCAGTAGTATGTTAAATGCCCTGAAAAGTTCGGTTTTTGTTCAGGTTTAGCTTAACTGTTGCCATCCCTGATGCCACTTCTACGTTCTTCTTTTGCCCTGTGCTGTACATTGCACTGAATCAGCAGAGGGACCATTACTCTTTCAATTCATTTACACGCTGAGAAGTTGGTTCTAGGTTCATTGCAGTACGTTATATATATGTGCATGCAATGATTGACAGGCAGATAGTTTGTCCGACTGCTAGATTTTAACACTAACTCACTCTATATTGATTTCAGTAGTAAAATAAAGGGGAGGTTCATTGGGAATCTAGACTTCAGGAACCGAGATGGTTTTTCGTGCTGTCATAAACTGCTGGTCCAGAAAGATGAACAGTTAGTGCCCAGAAGGGTTTGAAATGTTGGAATGGGAAAATACTGTCCAGGGGAAGCAAAATCCTTTCTTCTTGAAGGCTTACAAAGGTGCTTGCTAGGGTGAGAAAAGCATGCATTCCCTCAGAAGGCAAAGATCTTAAGTTTTTGTCTTTTTTAATGACTTGGTTTTCCAAAGTAGGTGATTGCAACTTTCAAAATTGCCCTCAAAATTAAGATAAAACTCAGTTCTCTTAATAAATGCAAACAACATGCCGGCTTACTATTAAACCAGTTTATAATGAATCCCTTGCTAATTATACACTGTCTTTTATAATTTGTGGTTTTACAGCCCACACAGCATGATCCATAGTTCTAACGAGTGGCTGTCAGCGCCATGCAGCAGAAGCATGTGGTTAGACTGTTAATTGCCTAGGCTCTCCCACATTCTA
Organism: Ceryle rudis; assembly: GCA_033439905.1. Lineage (NCBI taxonomy): Eukaryota > Metazoa > Chordata > Aves > Coraciiformes > Cerylidae > Ceryle > Ceryle rudis. Next base: position 49,278 of record JAAGNO010024325.1, read on the forward strand.
CACTCAGCTCAAGGGATCACCCAGTTCCAGTTGCCCATTTGCTGCTGGGTCTGAATCAGTCTCTTCAGAAGGGAGAGTTGGTTTTCTGGAGGGTAGGGGTTGTTGTTGTTGTTGGTTTTGAAAGTACCCTGAATGAAATGCAGTAATCTAATCTATATCACAGATAGTGCTTTGTAAGATGTTTGGAAAGGCAAATGAGGAGTGCACAGAAAGCTTTCCTCCAGGAGCCTTAGAGGCATGGCTGGGTGGACAAACTGTACCAGGGACCTGGAATACAGGGTGGGGAGATGCCCTCTCTGTGCTATACAGCATGTGCTAGCCGTGTACTTCTAAGCCTGCTGTATTTGGGGAGAGTGCAAAACTGAGTGCCTTTGTAAGTAATTGCATATTTGGTGTATGGACTTTGTTTATAATAATAGTGTGACCTTCTGCACCGTGTGTACGTGTCTTCAGCCTGATATTTTTATGACACTGAGTAACTGTAACTGCTTCTGTTTCAATGAGTGTAATGGCCTCTTATGTTTTTAACAAACAAGATTAACCCACTTCACTTCATGTTCCATGCACATCGTTTGGAGCTGAGAGACACTTCAAACAGCAATTAATAAATTTGCTTCCACGGAAGGCAGCACTTTTGCCTCAAAGAAAGCTCAGTACAGGCCTGTTGCAGGCACTCAAGATTTCTGGGAGTGGTTAGTTTAAATGAGGAGCTATATTAGCTGCAAGGAAGGGAGCTTGCTCAGTCCTTCACGTTAACATTATGTTACACCTTTACACTTAATACAGATCATACTTTTGAAGGGCAGGTCGCTGCAGGAAAAGTTTGTTTTTCAGCTGGATTGTGTTTAAATAACTCTGTGATGTGTTTTATTGCAATAGAAGAAAGTATTTGTAAACAGAAACCTGCCAAAATAGAAAAAGGTTTTCATCCTCTAAAACCAGTCTAAAGTGAGGCTTTGGTACAAAGCTTCAGAGCGGAAAAGAGGTTTCCTCCAGCTTCTCTTCATATTATTTCTTCCTCAAGAACCTATCACATTTTTCATTAAAGCAGGCTGATCCACTCTAGTGTTTTACAAAGTATTATCCTTAGCCTGCCCTGAGGTCAGGCAATGATATCCATTATTCTACTACGATGAGAAACCTTTATCATCACCCTTTACATTCCCTGGGAGAGGTTTTGAGAGTCAGTTCCAAGTGTGTCCAAAAAATGAGAAAGATGGACTTTGGAAACTGAGCAATAAACCGTGTGGCTGTCCTCTTAAGAAAGCAGGGTGGTACGCTAGAGGTACATGCGTAGTTTTGTGTAATTATGAAAAGTATTATTCTAAAGGTCATTGGCTTGCAGGGCCAGATACGTACATAGTGTAAATCAGCAGAAGCAGTAACTTCCCTAGAACACGATCCATATGCCAAGGAAATGTAGAAGGAGAAGCATCTCATTTGTCTGTTCTTTGCCACTATGGGATTGTTTGCTGTATACCTAGAGTACTTTTTAATATTTCATCCTGTCTGATACCTTACACGTACAACAATGTATGTCGTTTATGATGACAAATACAGTATTGATGTATCATCAGTACAGAAAAAAATACTACTTCTCAGAAGATACAGTTAAAGCCAAGATTTCAGAACAGATCGTTCTTTTCTCATGCACATTTGATTGATAAAGTATCACTCGCATCTTTTGAGCTGTCAGTGTGTTTCTAAAGACCTTCCTAAATACTTCTTGCTGGTTTATTTTAATTAGCAGAAAATAGATTAAACCTACCCGTTCAATTGGAAAACGCTGTTTGACAGAACGAAGTCTTCTGAAAGAATACTATCTGCCCATCTATGCAAGCACATACCGGTCTGTGTGTTCTCTTGTGAGCTCTTTAAGTAATGCACTACTTCACCTCCTTTCTTTTTTGCCCCCCTCAGGGCTCACACTTGTTTCAATCGTCTGGACCTTCCCCCTTATCCATCATTCTCTATGCTATATGAAAAACTGTTGACAGCGGTTGAAGAGACAAGTACTTTTGGACTTGAGTGATACACAAACCACAGTGCCCAGCTCATTGGACTTTTGTGGATCTGTCTTCTCAAGGAATGAATGAACGTTTGTATTGGATTTCCTAGAGGAACACTGTTTCATGGTGCAATTCAAATAATGAGGTTCCATGGAAGAACTTTTGACGCAGTTAAAAAGCATTATGGCAGAATTCTCTACAGTGAAACTAGCGCGTGCCTGATGTGCAGGGAAAACCGAGTCTTGCAGTCGATGTTTTTTCAGGACAGCCAAATGAAAGATTTATCTTCTGAGTAAACAAGAAATGCGATCCCATGTTGTGATCAACCTGGCTACTGCAAAACTGACATGCGCCCGAAAACTGGATTTCATCAAAGCTGTTGAATAGAAAATTCAAGTCAAAATGTGAAATCATTCAGGCCCTTACCTACCCAGTAAATTTTCAAGAAATCACACAGTAGATTTTTTTTTAATTATTTTTTTTTTAATTCACGAAGGTACATTACTTTATGCCATATGTTATAATAACATATCCAGTTCTTCCTTTACCTAAGACTACGAGTGCCTGCATGGTGTGCACCACAGACCTCAAGCTCTGGGGGCAGAAGTGAATTGGAAGGAGAGTCAGCAACAGAGAATGTAACAACAATGGCTTGCATTAAGGAGGTTTGTGGAAATGTGTTTGCCAGTGGTGCGTATGACAAAAGATGAGCTGTTATAATGAACTTAATAACTTACTAAGACTGATTTTATGCTTCATACTGCATGGAAACTATTTTAAGAAGAAACTAGCAATTTATCACAGCATATCAGGAAAAAACCCTAACACGGTGACTTCTGTTTATTTTTATAGGTTCATTATATTATGTTTCTTAGAACGTAAACAGGAAACAAGCAAACTAAAATGCTATTTCTGGTTTTGTCACTTTCCATGCTCAAACAGACATTCTGCTAGTGTTTATTCTTTAAGCACTCTCAAGGGAAAAAAATGCCTTTTATTTTTATAAGAGTAAAAAAAAACTCCCGAGAATATTTTGCACTGAATGTACCAAAGTTGAAGGGACATTATGATCTGACTGATAGCAGACTGCATCACTATCAAGTATCTATAAAAATGCTTAGGATCCAGGCTTTCTTCACGGTGCCATGTCTATAGATATCAGGACTGTGCACTTAAGTAATAATTTTATAATACTCTACGTGATATGGTAATATGCATTTATTTTAAATGCATCTGGGGCAGTTTTCATCCATTGGATAAATTATTGCAGTGGAGTTTAATACAGATATTTCATACGCTCCCCACAACTTTTTCTTTGTACAGCACCATAAAACACTAGCCCATTTGGAAACCCATAAGTAATCTACTTTAAGGTGAGCCACTGGTCATAATGCCGCTGTCCCATATCGGAGAACACCTACAAGATGTAAACTGTTCATAGTGTCTGAGCTTGCATTTTCACTGACAAATAGTTTTCTTATCAAATGTTATTTGAAAGAGTTTTTATGGCGTATCGAACACTGCATGGACACCAATTTCTTTACGCTTAATTTTGCTGAAAGACATGAGGCTCGCTCGCATCTATTTTTAGTAGTTTCCTCCAGATGGTCTTGTGGAACACGTGTGCAGCTGCGTGCCATTTCTTGTCCAGCTGCTGTCACGCAGCGCATCCACCACTTTTTAAAGTTCCAGGAAGTTGCACTTGGATGCTGGATGACAAGAACGTGAATCTCGTTTTGTGCTAGTCTTCCGGATAGCACCGAAGCACAGCAAGACCTGTTCTGTGGCAAAAGTAGCTTTTGAAATAATGTTCTCACTTTGGAGACTCTTCAAAGGGTAACTCAGGGAGGTATCCTGCTTGTTTTTGTGGGAGCTTTGCTCCAGCGGCGGTGAACATCTGTGGAGATGTTGTCAGCAAAGACTGCCACGACTCCAAGTCGGAAGGCAGGTGCAGCTGTGGTGGTGGCAGCAAAGACTGTGAAAACCCTCCAGGGTTATTGAGAAAATGTTACCTGTGCAAAGGAAAACCCACTTGTAAAATCAGAGTGAAAGCATTCTTTTGTTTCGGGAATAACTGAGCTCCTGCATGACATCCCGACTCGCTTAAGTAACGCAGGTTTTCTTACGCTGCTTCTGGCTGCTATGAAGTAGCAACGAAAAATCCAAACACTTCATCCTCTTTTTACATGTATATTTATCAGTCTTGGCTAAGATTGCATGTCCCAGGTCCCAGGTCCCGGTGCACATCTTTTTTCAGAACACAAACGAGCAGTAGGCAAACTGACTTACATCATCAGGTCACTCCAGCATGGCTCATGTTTTGTATGATCAGTTCACTGAGTAGCAAAAAACTGTGGCACTCGAAGCAGAACGCAACTTTTGAACAGTTGAAGGACTGCAGAATTTTGATTTTACAATACTGTGTTATATGTAGTCTAAAAAGTACATTTCCCAGGTGGAAACTGTATCTACAAGTTCTGAACCAGAAACTCTTTGGAATGAAAAGTTTAAATCTTTGGCACAAAGTAAGTTTATACTAGTTTGCCTTTTAAGTTCTGCTTTTGTACAAAACTGAAACAATAAATGCATCTTGACAATTTTTATTTAAATATCTACTGCACACATTTTTTCTGTATTTATGCATGTAAACATCATTGAAATTGGTCACCCTGATCTGTTACTCTGTAAAGATGTGACAGGTTTGCCCTTTGGGGCACCTGTTAAAAAAGATGAAAAAAAATCCAGAATCCGTGTTAGCGTCAAGACCAAGAGAGACTGAGGAGAAGCTGCCAACATCACCTGAGGGGCTCTAAAAAGTGCTGTTTGAAAGTGATGAGAAGTTAGCTGCTCAGTTATGGCTGCCCGTGGTGCCTCAAGGACCTGGCTGGCTCTTTGTGATAATATAAGCAATGCTGTTCTGAACAGATTAGCAGGCAGGGAGTATAGGAAGGGAAGCCTGAGCTTTCCTGGTTGTGTCTCCTGGATAGTGCTTGGAACAGTCTCCCTTTGGTGTAGGAAGCCATTCCTGTTAAACGTATCCCAAGTGAAAGCCACCTTTCATGTCCTGCAGATGACCGCAACAGGTGACCACAGTGCTTTTGCTTATGACATGCTGTGGCAGACAGGAGGGTCCAGAAAGAAAAAGACTCTCAAAAGCCTTTCTGAAAGCTCTGGATCTCCTCAGAGCTCTTCCAGATGGTGCTAAGGAGCTTTTCACTTAGGGAGGGGAAAAAAGCCAGTCAACCTGATGTAGAGAAAAGATTCCCTTTAGCTACAGTGTGATGACAGCTTGTACAAACTTAATTTGCATCCTCTCCATCAGGAAAGTCTGTCTGGAGAGGTTCCCCAGGAAGAGTTGAAGTGCGTTTTCCATGTTTCTTGCTGTGCCAGGAAGAGGAGCCACGCATTACTCGCCAGAAAGCAACTAGCAGGTCCTTGCAGCCCACCTGGCTGGGCTGGCAGCAGGCCCCTGACAGGCCCACCTCTGTACTTCTCACCTGGTTCTGCTACCAGTCAATTTAACCATAACTCTCCTAAATACACCAGAAAAGCTTGTGATCAATGAAATTACCCAACGCGGCACCTACTGTTGCAAGCCTGTTTGAAATCTGCAAGCCAGCGGCAGTTAGGGTAGCAGTGTTTTCTTCGCAGGAGACCGCCATCTGCTACCTCTGACACACCGTGACAGCAGCACCTTGCAGGGTGACGTGGGAAAGCCTTTCAATCCAAATAAAATCCCATTTAACGTGCAGTCCTTCTGGCCAGAAGCAAACCTTTTCCTCCCCCCCTGCCTGCTCTATTTCCTTAGTATTCACGACATAATTGCCTTTTTTTGCTTTTAAACACGATTTCCATTATCCTTATAGTGAACCTCCCATAAAAAGGTGTTAACATGGCTTAAGAGGGTAGCTAGAGTGAAATCCACCTGTGGACAAAGGCCTACTGCACACCACGTAAACTCATATTAAAATGGTTAACCCCGGGTCATGGAGTGTATGGTGAATAGAAGTGATCTTCAGGGAAACTGAAAATGTAGGCAGCAGCTTGCTGGCAGAACAACAGACAAACTGTCTGGCATGAGTTAAACTGGCAGAGCACCGGACTGGTAGTTTGCTCAGTTTAATTATAGGAAAGAAAAGGGGGTTGTGGTTTCTTACGTATTTTTAATCCTTTTAAAAGTAAAAAAAAAAAAAAGCAAGCAAGCTATCATCTGGTTGCTAGATGTAATCTCAGCGGTATTAACTGCAGATGTTTACTGAATTCCTGCAGTGGTAGCTGCAGAGGTTTATGGAGGTAACTTGCAAGCCCACTGCCTCTGGACTGAGGGAATTCCTATTCACAGAAGGGGAATCTGTGGCAGCCGTGTTTGAATAGCCACTATAAGTTCATTCCCCATAGCATAAAGCAAATTAATTCTTTTCAGCGGCTGAAACTTGCTTGTATTAAATCATACTATCGGTTATTTTTTTCTTGCCACTGTTTTTATGTGGGGGGGTAATTTATTCCTGTCGGCACTAATGGAAATTCAGCAAAAGCTCGGTCTCCGGCTGTAAGATTACAAACATAGCTGTAACGTTAGTCTTAGAGTATTAACACTTAACCATCACTGCTGTTTACCTTCTCATCCTTTCTTTGGGCAAGCAAATTGAACTCCGAGCAAAATTTAAAAAGAATTACTCTGAATTGGCCTCTTAAAGTAGTTTCATTTTGGCTCGGTTACGAGTACAAAACAGAACTGCAGAAATGTTACGGGTTGACTAACTCGCCAATTGCGAGTAAAAAATCCTTTACAGTTTTATTAGCACGACCACAGTGATTGCTGTTAGACTAGTCTAACTTTTTGTCTAAGTATTTCACAATAAAAAAGAGTTTAGGAGGCTGAGTTTTAAATCACTCGTTGGCCAGAAAAAGTAAATATGCTTATAGGTAAATAATGGGGGAAAAGAAGAGCTTTACTGTAAAGCTAGTAAGGCTAAAAGACTTTCAACAACCCATTTTTTGTGAGAAATTTTTTTGTGAGAATTTCTGAGCCCCTGTGGGCTGCTTCAGGCCGTTGGCTGGAAGGGTGAGTAGCTCCTGGAGTAAGGCAGATGAGTGACGATCCAGAAATCACTGCAGCGCATGATTTATTACCTCGGTGAGGACTGTGCCTTGCGCCGGTGGAGGTTTTGTCATACAGCCCTTGAACGGGTTTCTGACAAAAGCTTGTTCGTGTCGGCATTGCCTGCTAGATGCAGTACAAGCAGCCCGTGGCATACTCACATTGACTATTCAGCATCTCTCATTTTAACTGAGAATTACAATTTTTATAGTCAGAAATACTCATCTAGCAGTATAAATCAGATCAACCAAGGTTGTGCTGAGACATCATAGTTGATTGTCCTGCTGACTGCAGTAATTTTAAAATAGATTACTATATGAATAAGCTCTGAAGCCTCATAAATAATTCTAAGGAAGGAATGTACTTGTTGGTGCTGTAATGATAAGATACGTTGGCTCCGCACAGCAGACAAGAGCATACAAAATGCAACCATGGAATAGCGCTAGACTGAAGACAAGGCTGAAAGAGTAGGGAAAGAAAAAGGACTACACTTTGCAAATAGAGAGCAGGACAGTGAGCTGTGCTGACCACTGGGTATACCAAAGGGGATATGTTTTGCTTGAAAATTAGGCTATGAGAATATACCCAGGAAAAATGACCATTCATCTTGAAATATGGTAATTTTACTGCAACTGCAAGACATATTCTACCTATCGGGCTTTGAAAATCTGAAGTACCCAATCAGAAAACTTACTTCTGTATTGTTTTTTCTTGTTTTATTGGGTTAGGGGTTTTTGTGGGGTCTTTTTTGTGCTGTTTGTTTGGGTATTTTTAATTTGGATTATTCTCAGGAAAATGAAGGCATCTCTGTCCTCTTGATTATTACTGTTCATCTAAATATTTTTGGGTTTACTAGCTGCATTTGGCGAGAGAAATAGCATCTGATAAGAAGTTAAATCATCACTACTGAAGATTTTTAAATGTGATGGGCAAAATCCTTAATATTTACAGGAATTAAAATGTAGATTTTGGTTGGTTGGTTGGTTTTTTTTGGGGGGGGGAGTTAGATGTTTGGGGTTTGTGTTAGGGTTGTGTAAGAACCATTAATTTACACAAAGAGAGGGGCTGATGTGATGTTTTCTAAAGCTTATATAAGGTAATTAAATTATTCTCAATGATCTAGTTAGCTTTGGCCAAGCTGATGGGAGTCTTGACTCCATTCACGCTCTAACGACATTGTCAGAAAAAATACAGTGTAAGAGGGTAGGAAGACTTCGGGCTCTGGTTCTCTACCTAAAAGCTGACCTGGTTCTTTACCTAAAAGCCAAGGCTACTGGATAAGTCAGTATAAGAGTCAAAAGAAGAATTCCTTACAGATTTCCCTTTTCAACGTGGTAACTGAGGTGGTAAGAGTTTTATATAAATGTTAGGTCCTAAACATGAAGACAAAAGGGCCGTTGGACCATAATGGTTCAACAGCTCCATACAGCAGGACGTTTTTCTGCAATGAGTCTGCAGCACTCAGGAGACTGCTTTTTATTATCAGCATTGCAGGGAGGAAGTAGAATTGTAAAAATATTAAGTACATAAATCATCCTAGGAGGATGCTTTTCCATTGTGTGGTGGTTTTCCCTGGAATTACGTAGCCGTGAGGGCATCCATGAATTGGATAAGCAAGGCTGCTTTTTGTATAACCGACTGGACACTTGTACTTGTACGGGCTGATACGGTATGGAAGGGGAAAACTTTAGAGAGAAAGGAGGTAATGAGGACTGTAGTGTGGAATACTGGCACTCCCAGGTCAGCCGATGTTCTTGCCCTTGCTGGGCTACCGTTTGGGTTATTCGGCGTGTTTGAAGGTGCGTATAGTTTTACCGGTTTTTGTAGCGGGGATGCAGGCATCCAGAATCTAACAGGTAAATAGGTGCATCTCCCTCATTTTTGACAATTACTTGATATAATTTTATACCAAGTTCTTTGTTTTTAAAGAATTTCAGGCACTGAGAATACAGAGTGCATATTTATTTCTAAGCTTTAAGTAGAACACGTGGTGTATTTTTTAATCCTTTCCATACTTTTCAGTTAAGCGTTCACAAGACTGTATATCGAATACAATACCAAGTTTTTTCTATCTTTCTACAAGCCAATTTAAGTTTCATCTGAATTTGGTATGCGTCTTTCACCAAACACTACACGGGGAATGTGTGCTTCAAGCATTAAGATGGCGTCTGTCCTTTTCTCCATTTACATTGCATTACATTTCACTTCTTTGAGGCAGAGAGCGCAGGTACAAGAAGTGTTGAGTGTGTTACAGGGGCACACGGTGTTTTTTGTTGTGCCTGGCTTCAAGGAATGTACTATACTGTTTGTCTGCTCACAGATTTACATAATTACCTACTCCGTTGAATACAGGACCGTCGTGTTGTATTTCCTGTTACTGAAAAACATTTGGGGAAAAGATTTTTCTGTGTATAATTTTATTTTCATACTGATCTCTATTTTGTTTAAGACCATGTTTCATCATGAAATCACTTAATTAAAATAAATCTTCTTACAAAATCTATTTTGGAAATCAACTCTTTTATTATGTGTCTGAATATATTGTAACATCATTTCTTTAAATGAGTACCTCTTATCTTGAGATCATTCTCTGTCCTTTGCAGCATTTTAAAACCTTTAGAGAAACCACAGAATCATCACCTTTTCAAAGCGACTTACTGGTGGCCTGTGGAGTCTGGCATGTTACAGTTAATAATTTTCAAAGCAGAGAAAGTAGGGATTCTACAGCCATATGCAATATAATTTGAACAAGAACTACATACAAAACCAAAACTGACAAATCAAATGAACAAAGTACCAGATATTACAGTCGACACGTTGGAGAGGCCCAGGCTTTGCCGAGGAATCTCTGCTTTTGAACGGAGCATCAGAACTGGCCATGACACACTTTACAACGGCGGCTGTAACACGGAAAAGCACGGTATTTTCACAGGGAAGTATCTTTAGGAAAAAAAATACACGTTTTCTGTCAGTAAAAGCCAGCGGCCCCCACCAAAGTTTCCTTCTACTATTTTAACAAATAATGAATGGCTAAATGGCAAGCTGTCACTTCTCCTGTGCATTCACATAAACTCGTTGTAGAATCTAATATTGAAGTGATATTTCTATTATTTTAAAACTTTTTCTACAAAGTAATTCCCTGTTATCTTGCTGCTAGAAGAAATGTAATGCAGGCTAACCTAAATCAGCGAAGGGGAGCTGCTGTGGGAAGAGAAGAGACTTTGAGACTTGAACCCTTTCAGACTCGGTTCCCTATCATCATTCTTGACGTTAGGCTCATAAAGACATTTTCATCCAGATCACTGATAACTGACGCCACGTATTGAGCAATGGCTCGTGTTTCTCTCAGTATAAAGACTGGAGTTTGTATGAGGCTCGTGCTGGGTGACACTGAGGCCACTGTAGTAAGCAGCGACTGGATGAAACAGAGAGGTTTTTCTCCATTGCATTCAGGATCACCTTTGTTGCTTATTTCCCGTGTGTGAAGGTGGTGAGATTCCTGCAGAGATTTTGGCATGGGCAAAAAAAAAAAAAAAAAAAGACTTATTTTTTTAAAAATGATTTTTTGAATTATCATGTAAGACATGATAGTTCTTTTAGGAGGAGGGGGGTGTCTGTATTTGATGATTAGATCATGTCCAGGACTGACTATTGCAGATACGGCAGGAGATGGCATGCTGTTTCTGAGGGGCCTGTGGCAAAATGCCATCCTGTGCTTTGAATATTTCACGGCTGAGGTTGGCATTTGGGATTAGAGTGGTTTCTTCAGCTAACAGTGCTCTCGTAGATATCTGGCGCATGGGCAATCCCTATAGGGCAGTGGTTTGCAGGGGTTCGGGGTAGAGTTGCTTATTTTATCCCCACAAGATGAGAGAGAAGACATTCGGTGTCGGTACGTACAGGAGTATCTCCCCGCAGACGGACAGTGTGATCCGAGATCTGTGATCTGAGATGTGCTGAATAAGCACATTTTTCAGTTAGCCTACTACGCTGTGTGGTGTTCTGGTGTGCCAACAGCATGCTCTTCTGCCAAGCAAATGGCCGTGGCTACTTCGCACAACAGACATCCACTTGGCAGGCAGATGTGCTTCTTGAAGGCCGTGCTAGTAGAGGCAACACGTAGAAGACATGGATCTTTCCCCACGACTTTTGAACTTTAGGACACTGAAGATAGTCAGGTAAAGCTTTGTTTTGCATGTGGTGTTGCCTACTTAAGTTTGTGCTGCCCTGTGGAATGGCGAAGTTACTCTTTTGCCTCGTGTTTTTTTGAGGCCTTTTTTGGCGCTACAGGTCAGGGTCTTACCTTGTCAATGTCTTGTCAGAGAAGTTACCGCGAACGAGCTGGAGAACGCAGCTCAGATACTCCCAGCGTCCATCTATGTGCACTTGTCCCCAATCCTAGCGATGCAGTTACCTGATGAGAAGCATAGGTTGCTGTCTGTTCAGTCCGATTACATCAACCCTGTGACAGGTCTGAGTTTAAATCAACGCTTCTAGAGGGAACTGAGCTTTTTCTGCTAGGTTAGCTCCCTAAAACACCTACTGCTCATCAATGTGAGGTGTACCTGACAGCTCTGCCAAATGGATAACCGATCAAGAAGTTTTGATTAGAACTGCTCAAATATTCTTGCCATGAAAACCTCTAGACTGTATGCATAAAGACAGTTTTGTAATGGATAGATAATTAGGGGAAGCAAGAGAAGATACTAAGAATGGCAATTATGAAGCTAACACTTCTGGGGTAATTAAAAAGATATCAACTGATGACCAGATGTATGCATTAGTAATGAGCGTGGTTCGTGTGATCCCGCACTCCTGCGACCTTCAGCCTACCATTCCCCCTTCTCCACCCTTTGTTCGTCATTCTTTGTGGTGGTGTGTGTAAGTAAAATTCCAAAGTCCTCAGGGTGGAGTCCTACCAATTATACCCTTCTCTAAGTGCCATGCATGTTTCTATGGCATTATATAAACAGATAACCAAGACTACAATAACATGCATGCCATGAAGCGTTTTTAGTATTTATTTGATTTTCAGAACTTAAAGGGAGAGCAGAGAAAAAAATCCCGGCCTTGAAAAGGATGGGTGAAGACACACAAACAGCTAAGGAGAAAACATAAGCACTGTCATTTACTTCTTGGCACCACGTGCTATAATAACCTAAACCACCTTAATTGTAGTTGTCATTTAATTTTACTCCTGTGGATCATTTGCTATGTTTGGAATGCTACATGCTTTTCATACTGCACAAAGAACGCTTCTCAACAAAACCAATTGTTTCTACATGTTGTATTTTTATTTGGCAGATGTATTTGAAATGAATGAAGAAAGGGTAGAGTCTGGAAATCTGCGGAGATGGTGGATTTTTTCTTGTTGTCAAAAATACCCACAGCTCAAAATGCTAAGAATCTAGATGTAAGTCAAATGAGCAGGAGCTATGCTTGAAAATCAGCTCTTGTTCTTAGTAGGTCTATCTTGTTGTGCCAGCTGTATGGTCTAACATTCTGAAGCCTTCAAGAGTGTTTTCCCTTTTCTCAGACTGTGTATCTCATCTTCACTTGCACTACTTTAGCTCAACTTAATACAAGCATGGCTGTGACAGCATGACTTAGGTACTGTACTTACCACGCACACAGCAATTACTCATTTCACTGGCAGTGCCGTGGCTCAAACAATTAACCTAGTAATGCTAATGGTGTGATGCTGAAATTAAATTGGTAACTCTTAAGCTCCTATGCTACATTACTGTTACTGCCTTTGTGGCAAATCCATTCCAAAACAGATGTTTGCAAACTTCTAGGGCAGCTGGTTGGATTGCTTCACAGAGGAAATCAATTTGACAAACAAATTGCAGCTATTTTAGAACTCTTCCTAATTTCAGCTTCTTTCTCAAGAATGCTTTAGGCTGTTTTATAGCCTCAAAAAGAGTCTTGGAAACCACAAGTCTTTTAACTTTTTTCCCCTGGGCTCCTTAAAGCAAGGGGTTCTGAAGACCCTGTTGCCACTGATGTTTATGATAAAGGGACCGTCAAACGGGCTCTGTGTGAGAGGTGTCCTTGTATAAAAGTACTAAAAGGTGGGTTCTGTTCCCGTTCGCACGTGCATATGAAAATGTCAGCGAAAACTGGTATGTCAGTTTGTTTTTAACTGGCCCTAGCCCGCAATAGAGTCACCCAAGACTTTGCAGGATGGGTCGTTAATGTAAAAAGCATCACCGTGTGCAGTCGCTGCTGGTAAGTTCGGTTACTGTGCTTGTGGGTTTCTTTGTTAGATCCCCAGATCCGCTAGACCAGAACGAAACCGTTGCAGACTTCGCCCGTCTCCCCCGCCCTGCGGTGGGCGCCGGTGCGCAGCTGACCTCCGCACCCTCGGCCACCGCGCACCCTGCACTACCTCAACCCTTCCCCTCTGTTTTTGTACTCCTGGGTGCAGCACACGCACCGATAAGCCTCGTCGCAGCGCTCAGATTAACCACGGCCCTTTGACCAGAAGATGCTACGGGTGCATCTCGCCCAAACTGGCGGGACTCCGCGCCCCGCGTAGACGGCCAAGCAAAATGGCTTCCCGCCGCTACACCTCGGACGCGGGCGGGCCGTCAGCCGGCGGCGAACGGCCCCTCTCCTGTCCCCCCACCAGCTCATTTTTCTTCCTTCTCTTCACCTCTAGAAGCTTGATCTATCCTCCTCCGTCATCCATCAC
>JAAGNO010024326.1:6298-18975 GCA_033439905.1 Ceryle rudis
GCAACCTGTTCCAGTGTCTCACCACCCTCATGGTGAAGAACTTCTTCCTAATGTCTGACCTGAATCGATCTATCTCTAGCTTTAATCCATTCCCTCTAGTCCTATCACTGCCCAACAGGTCCTATCACTGCCTGACTTCCTGAGAGGGAAGGTTTTATATATTACATGCATAATAATATTTCAAAATAAGTATATATTTACTAACTGATGATGAATTTCTCTTTCATGAATTTATCCATTTCTAGACAAAAATACAATAGAGAACTTGATCATTAGCTCACTTTCAGATTTCCATACTAAAAGAATCTCCTGAAAGTACCTTTGCTCTTCTGGAAGAGTAACTGAGCTTCTGTGGAACTGAGAAAAGATTTAAAAGAGGTAAAAAGTGTTTCCAAACAGACAGATAAAAGAATCAGTGACACTGTATGAGATTTTTGTTACTGCTGTTGTTTAGGTTATGGGAAAGAGGATATCTGCAACTGAAAAGGAAAAAACAAGCTACTTGTACACAGCTTGTATGAAACAGGGCCAGGGCTGCACTTAGACCGTGACTGGTGCAATTCTCAGTTACAGAAGCAGCTCAGCTCTGATGCACTTGATCACATAAGAGAACTGTATTGGTGCACATCTGCTGCGACTTAATGCTCTTAGTATTTAGTGATCACCAGAACACAGAAAGTGAACTTCCCATCCCTTCTTTTCTTCTCACTGATAGATTTCTGTCTATCTGTGTACTTACTTTAATATGAATCTTAGGGTACAATGTTTTGTCCCAAGATGATAATTTCTACAGATTTCTCTTATTTCCTATTCCCTGTTTACTCTTTTTGTTCATAAACTTGTAGTATACTCATTGTTATTCATTTTTTCTTATATGCATTAAAAATAGATTCTCAGTTACCATAGTGGGAAGTGATATATAAACTCAACTAAAAGGTATTCAGGTTTTACTTCCCTTACTTTTCTGGTGCATTTTATCTTTTCTTTAAATGTTTTTTAATCAGCAGGTCTCCTTTTATAGCATCCTATCTTTTAATATAAAGCTGCCTCCCAAAGCTCCTCAGCTTGTATTCATTTCAGCAGTTGGTTTGCACTTTATTGGTGCTATTAGCTCTCAGCGATTCCCCAGAACTTTCAGTCAAATGTCCATGTAAATGTAGTGGAAAATAGAAGTAAAACAATTCCCTTACTTAATAAAAATTTTATAGAAAATCTAAAAATAAAAAGATTTATATTAACAATGGCACTGTCTATTGTTGTTTGTCCAATGCTTTCCATGGTGAGCTCCTGTTCTCTGTTGCTTATAACTTTGCCAAATGGTAACAATTGGGAATAAAAATTTCCCTGCTGGGCATCCACTCATTTAGCTGAAATTTAAGTGCATAAATAAAACAGTTCAATCACTTCCAAGAATGTGGCTAGAAAATATGTATTGTTTTGATGATGTTAATTTCTGTCTTTCATTTGAAAACTCTAGTTGGCCCCCATGCTTTATAGGAGGGACATGAAACTAACTGTGAATGACTTTTGTATATTTTGTATCTCCAGAAAAATGAACCCAAGTACGGCCAAGTTATAGACCTTTTAGGGAAAAAAATGCAGTTAGCACATGCTTTGTAGATCTCTGCCGCAGCTGTGAGCTAAATACCTTGGAGAGTCTTCTGAGCTGGACACCATTCCTTCTGGACTGTGTAATTGCAGCTCTGGGCTTCATGGCCTTGGGTCCTGTTTTTCCTGGCCTCTCAATGTCCTTCTTTTTCAGGCTGGTGGTAGTAAGGAGAGAGAAGTTGTTTGGTTTCAATATAGGAAAGATTGGAGCTAGAGCTTGGAGACAGGTGAGCAATTTTGGGCAAGGATAGAGGAAGGGAAGAATGGGAAAATGGGAGACATTTGGGCTGGCTAAGAAAATGTTGGAGGCTAGGACTGGACAAGGAGCCAGGAATGGGAAAAGATGAGGCTGTGAGAGCTGGGAGCAGAAGAGGTTGAATTTGAGAAGGGCTGGGGAGGAAAAAGTGTGGCTGCTCACATGCAATCCTCTGCAAAGCCCAGGGGAAATCCATGAAAAGGGCCACAGACTTTGTGTAGTCCGCAGATAGTTTTGACTACTTCCTGTCCTCTCTAGGACAGGGCAGATGCCCTACAGACCTCTGCTACTTGGTGAGCCAGTCAACTCCAAGCCTGGTGCTGACCCTTCCTGGTGAAGGCAAAACCAGGGGGCAGGGAATCAGTATTTTCAGGGTTTTTAAAAAAGGAAAAATAAACAGTTCTTCTGCTCTCCTTCCTCCTTCCCCAAGCATTATTCTAGGAGAATGTTTTTGCTTGTTGCAAAATCAGATATACAAAAGGTAGGAACTTCTGGAGTTAATTTAATCTCTGTGACTTTAATTTAGCTGTTGGCTCAGGCTTTATCTTACAATCTCTGTTCATAAAAAAAGAATTAATGGCTACACTGGAAAGCTGCAGTTGCAGCTACAGGGCCAGTGATCGTGATCTGATTATGTTCAATATGGGTAAGTACTGCACAGTGACCACCAATAGTGTATGTGTATTGGTTATCCAGAAAATTAAATTCCTGATATTATTACCATTTTGTATATTATGAGAAAAGTGTATGGGAAGTAAAATATAGGTAGAAAAATGAAAATAAGTATGGGGATTTATTTCAGAGGAAAAATTTTCCATTTTCAGATGGAAAAATGTCAGTTGTCGAGGAGGGGCTAAACATTAGTCATGATTCAGTAGCAGAAGGAAATCAGCTGTTGAAAAGACAGAATTTCTATACTCAACACAAAAGAACTATCCATAGAAGTAAGAAATTATTAAGTGTTTAAAATAGGTAAGTAAAGATTTCATAAAAGAATCTGCAAATGATAGCCAAGGGTAATATGAAAGCATTCAATTATTAGGAACAATAATGACGTTTTAGGTCCACCTCTAGAAACAGCATGAAAAACTGATATCAGTGACGCAGAACAGGCAGAAATATTTGTTAAAAAAATAATTTATTCACAATCAAGCAAGATTTGTGCTTGAATGCTAGCAGAGTCAAACACATCTTTCAAAGCATCAGCAATTAAAGATGTTCAGAAAACACCTCGGAATCAGAAATAAATTCCAGAAGACCAGGAAAACACATAGTCTGTGCCAGAATTCAGAGGGTGTGACAAGCCAGTGATTATAGGCTTGTTAACTTGACATCAGTTGTAGGCAAAAGGGCAGAAAAATGACATAGGGCTTCAAAGGAACTGACATCTACAAATATAATTATTACCCATCAGTATAGATTAATGAAAATGAGTTATTGTAAAGCAAGCCTGATTTCGTGCTTGAGGATTTATATAGTTGACTTAATACGGGATGGTGTTCTGTTAAAAACATGAGCACTAGCCAATTTTCAGAGTTTTTATTGCAGATATGTTGCAAATGTGAGACACACCTGGTAATTACCCTTTAAATACATGCTTGTCTTAAAGTCAGTCTTCTTCACTTATCTGGTTAAATATCCATGGCCTGACCAAAGTCAGGATGTATGTGAGGCGCTAGGTAATTTGGAGATGCTGTGACTGAAAGGTGCGGTGTTGTTAAGTGCCTGCCACATGTAACTAGGTATCTCCAACACAGCTCAGAAAAGGCACTGTAAGTTTTCTGTGGTTTTTTTCCACTTCCCGAATCCCAGTTTTAATAAACTGCAGTGACCAAAATCAGGCATGCTTGGCATGATCATCCTCACAAAGCGGTGTGGAGCCATGTAACTTGTCACATAAGAGATGCTGCTGCAGTAGGACTTGCTGGCCTGAAGGACAACAAAGTGGCTATAGATGAAAGGTGTGAGGAGTTTGCTGCTGGTTTGTGTGAGCTTGAGCTGTGCTGTATACACACACAGAAAGGTGATGTATGACTTCAGAACAAAACTTCTGAAATGGTTTATGAAACACTGAGGTGGACTGTAATTACAGGGAGGGGAATCTCATCAAAGCAGAAGGTATTTGCATTACGGTTGCAATCATCCTAACAATTTCTCAGCTTAATATGTTGGAAAAAGCAATTGCTTCATTGCAAGCACAGAGAATGCAGAATGTTTGGAGAAAAATAATAATAATAATAAAAAAAAAATCAGCAAAATGCTGGTTGCAATCTCTAATTTCTATTTCCACTTTTTTTTTTCTGTAAAAATATTCTCTATTCCCTGCCTAGCTGTCATGCAAAGGCTTGAATGTTTTTCCTGACCAGCACTTTCCTTCTTGCTTTTTTTTTTTCCTTCAGAGTACAAAGAACATTTGTTTCACTTTGTTTGCTAGCTGTTTTCATCCTTTCTAAACAGCATTCTCTGCTCCCATGAAACAGGTAAAGGATATACCCTTGCCATCTATACGCCCAAATGAATTCAGGAAAAGGTAGCAAGATCCCTGAAAGTTGTTTGGTTTTTTGCTTGTTTGTTTTTTCCCAGTGACTTCTGTGGTTTCTCTTTCATTTATTAGAGCCACTGAGGACTTGTAATCTGCATTACTGCTTGGGTGTTTTAGTAATAGCAGTGTTTTCAGTGCTATAGGGAACACATGGAAAAAACATCCCTAGTCTAACTGCTCCATGTAAAGTAGGCTGTGCAGGCTGCTCTGTGTTTTACATATTAACAGAGATGTACAGATCACAGATGGGGGGATGGGTGGAAAATTGCTTTTCCTTTCCCTTCTCTCCACGTATGCTTCGCTTAGCTCTGCCATTTCAGTGTTCAGCTCCTATTGTTAAAAATAGAGTGTGAGGCATAAATTCTAAGAAAACACTTGAAGGCACAAGGTGAGGGAGGTGGCTCAAACAAGACTGGGGGAGACCAGAAATGGACATTCAGGTATGTGTCCTGAAATGGGTGTATGTTGAGAAAATAAGGAATTGTGCCTTTACAGATGGGTTCTGCGTAAAGGTGAGCACACTTCACTTCAGCTTCTGCAGCAAGGGAGGACCTCCTGGAACCCCCCAGGTGCCATACGGTTGTGAGAAATTGGTCAGAGCACTACGCACTCCTGGGAACCTTCCTGGCCTCCACTACATGAAGGATGTGAAACTCTGCAGCTAACTGGGTTGCCTTTATTTTGCCATGCCCAAGCGCAAGCTGTAACTCCACCTGCCAGTGGGAAGGTGGGAAGGAAAGCAGTCTTGCTGAGTGTGCATTGCCCAGTCCAACAGGGTTTATCTGCAGGAAAAATGAGATAAAGGGAGGATTGCTGCCTACACTGCAAGAACCTGTATTTTATCCCATGTCAACAATTTTTGAGCTGTCTTACGTAGTCAGTCCTACTAGAAACACTGTACACTGTTTCTTCCCAAGAAGAATCTATTATTCCCATTATGCTCCTTGATATCATGCCTCTTGCTTCACTGTATGCATTCAGTTGTCAAACATGCAAGCCTCTGTGTATGAAAAATGATTTGATACTTATAATGCAAGAGGTTCTGGCCAGTAGCTACTGTCTTGTTGCACAGTGTAGTGCAATGAGGTCTTCGATGGGTATCTCCAGCATTTCTTGTTTTTCTGAAGATAAATGGAACTTGCCCTCAACGACACTTAGTTTGGTATTTTCTTTGGCAAAGACTGAGATGCTTTCATATAATGGTGTGGTTTGGAAAGGGACAGGGACAGGGACAAGTCTCATGATGGGGTTTGGAGGGATGCTGCAAAGAAGAGTGCTGCCTTTCTAGCAGGGTTCATCTGAGAGCTGGCCCTGCCTGTGGCTCTCGCCCAGCTCCCTGGTCAGTGGTACCTAGCGCATGAGGTTTTGGAGTGGTGGAAAGTTCACAGCCCCATATTACAATTGCAGGACCCAGATCTCACTGGAAGGCAGCAGGATTCTGCTTCTGTGAGGACCCTGCTCACCCCTCAGATGTTGCAAGCTGGTCATGCGTTGCTGGGAAGTGCTTTCTGTTGCAGGTGTAGCAACAAAGCAACACCATAAAGAGCAGTTCTCATCTCCTCTTCTCAGGTCTCCCCTTCAGCATACCCTGTGCTTCCCAGCCCACCCTGTGCTGGTCTCCCGTGATCCCGTTTACAAGCTGGGAACTAATGTTAAGTGACTGCTCACAGGATGGATGGTTTGTTATGTACTGGAAGATGATAAGACTGCTCTAAACCAAGTGGTGTATTCTGTAGCTAACTGGGTGTGAAATGACTCTAAAATTCTGCTTATAAGCTTAATAAGTATAGAGTTCTTGTATTTATTGTAGATGTGTTAGTGATTTATGATGAAATATGCTGAGTCTTTGTTTTTCTCTCAAATAAACCATCAAGTGCTATGTTTCTTGGTAGTTATGTCAAAATTATTATTATTGAATTGCTAAATGCCTTGATCTTTATTGAAGGGGTGAGGACAGATTGTAAACTTTGATCTTGACTTTTTGCTGTTCTTTTTGCAAGAGCTGTCCCATAGTACTTGCAGACAAATGGAAAATGTGGATTTAAGTTGGTTTTGAGCAGACCAGGACCTGCAAGATGCTACTGGCTGCTCTAGCATCACGTATGAGCTAGAAAAGAATTGAAGGCTGCTCTTAGATATGCTTTTTTTTTTTTTTCTAAGTCATACAGCCAATATTTCTTGAAATATGGAGTATACTGGGCATCCCCTTCCTAGTCCAGAACTTCCTTTGGCTGCGTACCAGGGCAACATTCCTCCATGGGCCAAAACTTGTCTATCTGTCACACATACAGCTTCACTTCCCTGAAAAGTGTTTGAAACTAAGAAACTGAGGGTCCACACGACTTGTTCTTCAACAAGATGTTGTATACTGGCATCCTTGCTGATGTTTGGGGACTGTTAGGACATCCAAGGAAGAGGTTACACTTTGTTAGTAAACGCCTTATTCTGATGGTGCTGTTACTGCAAATAACCCTTGCTTCAGCAGGCCTGGATGCCTGTTGGAAAGCAAAGATACCCTTTAGGTGTGAACCACCTTCTTGGTGAGGAGATGCTGGTGGTTGCAGAGATCCATATTTGTGTGCATTATCAAAGCATTTTATCTGACTATTACCATGGTATTGGATATGATTCCTCATTCAGGAATCATCCCTTTTTCTCAGTGACAGGTATCTGAACACCCTCTTTCAATTTCACCTTCGCACTTATTGCTGCCAGTAATCAACAAGATGGTTGGACTGAATGGGGAAAAGGCATAAACACAGCGCTGATCTTTTAAAACTAGTTCCCTGACTCAAGACAGATGAGTGGTTTGCAATCACCAGGCTGGTGCTGGTTCAAGGCTCTTACTGAGTTGCCAGGTTTCTCAAGAACTTATACCAGAGGTAAGGGTTGTGTAGTATGCAGGGAAAATATTTGGAATTGCATCAAGATAGAGCTGTTCTTTCATTTCCACTGCTGCTTTTGGCTTTTAGGTCTTTACTTTCTCCTTATATACCACAACAGCTTACCAGGCAGCAGTTCTCTTTGGTCCCAGTGTTTTTGCTGTTCTTAACAGGGACATGAAGCATTCTACCTGCTCTCTTTCCCATAATCATGAACACAGGTCTTACAAAATCTTTGCCTTGTGTGCTCCACCTAGAAACCAGGTTTCAACTGCTTCTATGATGCCTTCTATCTTCTTGCATTTTCTGGATTTTGCAACAGGCTGAGGACTCTATTTCTGTTCCAGTTCCATGTGTCTGTGCTAATAGCCTGCTGCAGGTAGGAAACCACGTTTGCATAGTTTGTTTTTTTTTTTTGCAACCATCACATAAACTGTAGAATTTCAACAGCACACACTGGAGGCATTGTAGGACTGCCAAGAGTGTCTGTCCGTAAATGCTGCCTCATTGCTAGTGACAGTAACCAGTTGTCTCCTCTATTTTTTATTACAAGACAGATTATTTCTTTCTCTGATAGTTCCTTCCCATACCAGATGCTTTTTCAAATTTTCACAAAGGTAAATTCCTGCAAGACATTCCTTTCTCAGCTTAGGTATGTCTTTGTTGTACTGACCATGGTGCAAACACCTACCGGTTCTTCCTGTTTCAAGAGCGAGGCTCCCACCCCAGTTACAATCCCACGAATCTCTGCCGAAGTTGTATTTCAGCAGCAGAGTCAAAGGTAAGTGTGGATGTAATTAGTGCTCTATCACTTAGCATGTTTCAAGGTCATCTGAGAAACCTGGAAGAAACTCTGCCGGTTTACAACTGCTAATACTCTTTGAACTAAATTAATACGACAGGTATGAGCATGTTACTATGCTGCCTTTAAACATTTAGTCAGTTCAAGTGATTCAGGGATACTCGGTTTCATATTGGATTTAGTTTACCTTTAGGTTTATTTTTATGACCTCTTAGCTGAGACCTGAGTTTTTGGTCATGATCTCTTGCAGCTTCTGTCTGCTTGCATCTGTGTCTCTACAGCAGCATCGCTACCGTGACAGTGACCCTGACCATTATGTCTAGTGCTTTGTGGGATCAGTCTTGTGGCAACTGGCCCCCACCAACTATAAATCAATGTGTGGGATCTCAGGACATAGTGAGGGAAGATGCTTTCCTGACCTCCCAATGCTTGCCATGATCAGTCACTGGGACTAAGAAGTGCTTCTTTGTCTGTAGCAAATAATTCTGCACCCATATGTAATGAACTTGCTCAGGTCTATGCGAGGATGACCCTTGTGTGTCTTCTGAGCAGTGACTGTGCTGCTTACCTACCTTTTGAGCTCCTGCTTTATATATAAGCTTCCCCCCAGCTCCTGCCTCCTATCAGTTAATTGCTCTCATATTCTCCTCCTTCCTCCCCCCCTTTTTTTTTCCTTGAGTATTCTGTGAGGCAGGTGCTATACAGATGGATATTTCTGAGCTATTTCTTGATATAGCTTCCCTGCCCTTCAAACTCTCTTCACCAGCTTTGCTGCAAGGAAGCTGCAGCGCACTGTCTGCTCTGCGTAGGCTACGCTTTCTGCGGGTGTGTGCTGTGAACCACTTCTCTTAGGCATGCTGAGAGCAGGTTCAGGAGTCTGTGCTTTAATTGAAAGGAGCATCTATTAATCTGTGCCATCCGAAGCTTCAGTCTGCATGTTTCTTCTCTCAGGATTCATCTAATAATTTTCCTCGTCCTGATGCTGTTACTGTCATGCTACCAAGGATATAGAATGTGGCCTTTCTGAGCTGTGGCTGCTGTTTTGCTTAGCACCAAACGGAGGGAGCCTTGCACGCTGAGTTATGCCCACTTTGGATTCAGTGTTTGACTTAGTGTGTTGTTTCTGTCTCCACACCAGACAGCTTTTCCACCTGGGATATTCACATGAAGAAAGCCTTGGTGTACCCTGACTGTGTGTGAGCTATGCCATGCTATTGCCTCTTCAGGCTTGTCTTAGAGCACATGGAACATGAAGTGAGCATCTGTCTATTGAAGTAAGGTGAGGCTATCCCGCTCCACGCTGTGAAAGGACCATGTCTAGTACAGGACAGGTACTCCTCACTGAGGTTGTGCGTACCTCGTGAGGCACTGGCTTCCTGCACATAAGCCCTTAGCCAACTCTGATCTTCACAAGTCTTACAGGGCTTGTTATTTGCTGCTCTTCTGCCAATTTACAGACATAGAAACTCAGTCTGAGACTCCAACGCTCGTGGTCTCCCTCAGCTTGTTGCACTTTCTGTACATCTCTGATAGGATTTTTCTTGTCACAGCCATTATGTGTGATTCAGTTTGCACAGCGGTCACCTCTGCAATCTTTTTCTTCTGCTACAAGTATTCTTGCTGCATTCCTTCTCTGCTACACTCGTGCCAGCTCGCTGAAGAGCATCCACTGTTTTTCTTCCAGAGTTAACTAACTTTGGAAGAAAAAGCTGCTCTAGGTCTCATTGAAAAGTCAGACAAATGCAAATACTGTCCCACAGGAACTGGGGGGATTGAGTAGCTGGAGGCAAGGAATGGAAGGGCTGCTTGCAGCGACAGCTTGCCACTAGCTCAGCTTAGATACTGTACCTACTTTGTGATCCAACCTTTTATATACATCTGCACATATAGGAAAACAGTGCTACTGTGACTGATTTCTTTTTCTGTAGTGCTTCCAATTTCTAATTCTTTGTATCTATAGGAACAGAGTTAGATCTAGCACAGTACTCAGAGAAGAAAGTCAAGGCAATACAGTCTCAGTGCTGTATTTTTTATTTTCTCCATAATCTTGATAACATTAGCAGCCTTCAAAGTGCTACTTCCAGGAGTTTCTACACAGCATCTGATAAGCACAGGTAATGCCCACATTACATTCACCTCAGCCACTTGGATCAAAAGCAGTTTGAAACAGACTTGCTTTCTGATTATCGGGGTGTGCCCTCACCTTGCTGTTAGGGAGAACCTAAACCTTTAACCCCTGCTAGACCATGTACCAGGGTAACCCCAGCCTCTCTATAGCCTAGATGTGCTTACGTTTGGTATCTTAAGGGGGAACGCAGTGCTGACTTGTATGCCTCTGCCAGCCACAGGCCCTTCATCAAGCCCAGCAGGGTAGCGGAGGTGGCACGCTGTGCCTGCCTGCATGCAGGGGAGCCTGATGGCTCCTCAGCACCTTGGGTGCCTCCTGCAAAGGAGGACAAGTTGTCCTTCAAATGAGGCTGAAGAAGGTATTGCTGCCAGCCTTCCTTGTGTGAGATCATGCGAATCAAATCCCAGGATTAGTGGTATGGTGTGAAGAAAAGCAAAAGAACCATTTTATTTTTATCGAAATCAGCACTAGAAATAATATTTTTCTTACTAGAAGTGGAGGAGGAAGGAACATGGTGCCCTATTGGTGAGAAAACTCAATCAAACCTCACCAAAAGACAGGCCTGTAGAGAGCTGATGCTGGAAGATGAATTCTGCAGGTATGCTGTCTGAATGTTTAGTTTTATTCTACTAGCTTCAAAATAATTTTGCATGATGTTAGTATTAAATTATACAGGAAATCTCCTGTGCAAAGTCATTTACTGAGTTATAAAACCTACAATATTTCAGACTTAGCTCTAAGTGTAAAAGAATATAGTACCTGGTTCATCAAATTTGCATTTAAAGAAATTTCCATTAGAGGGGAAGCTTAGCAGTTGCTCTTCTTCATAGTTCACTCCACTTGAACTACTGCTCATCAACACTTGTCTTTAACCCACTGAAAAGTTGTAGCTATTCACCTGTTTCTTTATGTTTTCCAGTGGCAATGCAAAGCTGAAATTATCCAAACCATGCTGTAACAAGTGGAAATTTGTGGAAAAAAAACCCCTATCTTGAAAACCCACTAAGAATTTTTGTCAGAAATAACATGATATCTGGGCACAACTGTTGATTTGGCAACTGTTGATTTCCTCTACAGCTAGGGGATATTGCAAGGAATGGTGTCAAGGAGTGCGCTCTGGTGAGTGCAAAATTTTTCTCAGATTGGTAGGACACTGAATTTGTCATGATGAAACCCAAGATCTCCACATCAAACATGAAGAACTAGCAATTACAGATGCCAGGGGAGTTTGGACCAGTGTTTAAGCTCAGAGACTATATTTTAGATGCGGTATAAATGTACTTCTAGTAAAATAATCCCCCTCTTACCCACGTAACCTTACAGCTCTTTCCTTCATGTAAGGCAGCCTCTTTAAAAATGCTGCTGTGCTGTCTGCAACACCCCTGCAGTGACACAGTGCATATAAAACTTAAATGAAAAATGCCGATACCGAGAGTATCTTAATTATAAAGAACAAGTTTTTAACGGATATTATGATACTCTCATGCAAAAAGATCTACCTCTAACACCCTTTCTCCCTTTCAACTAGTGCTGTTTCTCTTTGTGACTGCTAAACTCGCTGGGATCTCTCCCATTTTTCAGAAACTGAGAGTTACTTCCTTGTGGCAATTTTGTCTTTCTCGTCCCTGTAGCGCTCAGTGGCTGAACTTCTGGAGCGGGGAAAGCTTTGGTTTAATGTCAGCCATTGATCACAACACAGGGCAACAGAGTGAAACGTAGCGGCCTGTGAAGTACAGGTCATGGGTGATGACGTCCAAGTCCCTTTTTATCTTTGAACTCTGTAAGCCTTGTGGGACCATGAGGCCTCTCTCTGTCCCAATCCTGGGCTCAGCTTTGCAAAGCTGCAGAAAAGGAGGGGGAAATCAACCAAAACCGGTACCCTCGCCTCCCCCCAAAAGTTACTCTATTGCCAAACAGAACTGATCACGCCTCGTGCGCTCGGTTTGTCCCTTAGAATGACACCTTGGAGGGTCTTTGGCAAGCTGTCCCGGAGGCCATGCACACGCGTGTAACAGCCCTGTGGGAGAAGGAAGTCACAGAAAAGCCTTCCGCAGGGCAGATGCTCCCCAGGGCCTAGCTCAGTGGCAACAGCCAGTGCGGCTTTTGATTTTCAAAGGAGGCCTGCCTCCCCAGCACGTCCACACTGCCCGCATGCCTGCACCGCGGCTTCACGCCACCCAGCCACAAACTGCCGGGCACCCAGCGCCCGAGCAGCGTGGCGGAGAGCATCGGCGGGTACCGGGAGAAGGGGACGAAGCAGGTGGTGGGCAGATGTCCCTGACTTAGCCGTTAAAAGGGAAGGCGGTGGGAGATGTTGGGGCGCAAAGCGAGCCGAGGCTCAGCGATCCCTCCGCGCTCCCAGCTGCGCTTGCCGGCGGCAGGAGCAGCAGCTGCCGCCAGGTGGCGCCGCAACGCCCCGCCCACCTCGCGCACGGCCCGCGGGAGCGCTGTGGAGGGGC
>JAAGNO010024327.1:0-17900 GCA_033439905.1 Ceryle rudis
TGGGGAATAATTAATGTTACCGGTTTACAAAATGCTGGTTACTGCCTGTGTTGCAGCAGGGACTGTGGGTAAGCAGCAAGAATGGGTTACATTGATTCTTCCAACTTGTTCTCAGTAAGAGGAAAATATATTTCTAGCAGCGGGGAGGAAAAGGTGTCTGGGGCACGGCTGGGGGCGGTGGGACCCGCTGGGAAGGGGATCTGCTGGCTCCTCGCAGCGGCGATGGGTGTTTGGTTTTTCCTCTATAGCCTCGTCTACGTGGTGCAATATAGATCTGGGTTTGTGTGCCGCCTACTTATAGCTAATGACGCAATATATCTGAAACCTGTCGTTGGTAACGCAAGGTATGAACTCGTGGGCAAAGGTGCTTTCTTGAGAGCTTGTCAGACATTAATTGCGGAGGTTTTCCAGTTGGATCCCAGCAGGATGGTGGCTTTGACCTGTGACAGCAGAGTTGCTGCAAGCAATAGAGAGGTCTTCGCTTTGAAGGCACCAGTATTGTACAAGTCCTGCGCTGTGTGTTTTCTCAGGCTCTCCCCTGGGATTTCACACGTAGCCTGTTTGTATTCTTAGCCTCTGGGTTTGGTTTTAAAGGGTGTGTTGAATTTAGTATGTGAAGCAATTGGTTTTTATGGTAGTCAAGGAAATGTGTTGGTTGCTTGCTTGCTTGGTGTTTAGCAAAAGCTGACGCAGCCTATCAGAAGCTGGTTTGTGTTTGCGAGAAGTTTTGCATGCTCCCTCTCTGACACTTCTCCTCACCACATCATTAAGTAATGTTGCTGATTTACAGGGATAGATACATTTGAGCCAGATCATCCTCTACAAGAGACTGAAACAATAGTACAGGTGAAATGTGCTGTGATTCTTGGCGCTCGTGAGTACTTACACACCTGGGAGCTCACCAGGAAATGTGCACCAAGTCCTAACACTGTGACACTCTGAGGGTGGTGAGACACTGGAACAGGTTGCCCAGAGCAGCTGTGACTGCCCCATCCCTGGGAGTGTTCCAGGCCAGGCTGGATGGGGCTCTGAGCAACCTGATCCAGTGGGAGGTGTCCCTGCCCATGGCAGGGGGGTCAGGACTGGATGATCTTGAAGGTCCCTTCCAACTCAACCCATTCTATGATTCTATGACACTCTCTGTTGGAAAATATTCTCTTTCTCCAGCAGCCAAAGGCATCTCTGTCATCACCCAAACCATTCCTTCTTCGCGCTACAGAAAGCTCACGAAGTTGCGGGGAGGTGTGTTGTGCTGTGGGTATTGACCCAGTCTGTGGGCTTTTTAGAGGCATCCTCTTCTTCCAAAACATTTCACCTCCAGCATCTAGGTGGAGGGGACTGCCTGCTTTCTTGAAATCTTCTCTTTGGCCTCCTAGCTAAGACTCCACGAAAGGTAGCACTTGGGACAATGATTTTGATGGTACAAATCTTTTTCCAGTAGGGAGCAGTCTGAATTCATCAGTCATTGCATGAATCCCTAACCATCAGCTAACGCCAGCTTGGCCAGTTTCAACACAGGGACTGGATCTCAACAAAGGGTGAAAGTCATTTCCACTCCCTTTTCTCTCAGTATTTCTAGGGATGGCATTCGAAAGGCTTCTGCTCATCCCTGGTGAGATACAAATGCAGT
Source organism: Ceryle rudis (assembly GCA_033439905.1). NCBI lineage: Eukaryota > Metazoa > Chordata > Aves > Coraciiformes > Cerylidae > Ceryle > Ceryle rudis. Next base: position 1,631 of record JAAGNO010024327.1, read on the forward strand.
GCTGGGTCCAGCCTCTGGGCTCCTGGGTAGGAGAGAGACATGGACCTACTGGAGGTGGTCCAGCAAAGGGCCAAGATTATGAAAGCACTGGAACATATCTGTTATGAGGAGAAGCTGACAGAGCCAGGACTGTTCAGCCTGAAGAAGAGAAAGCTCAGGCAGGGGAATGAAGAAGAGGGACACAGGTCCCGTTCAGTGCTACCGTCAGAAAAAGGGACAGTGGGCATAAATTCAAAAGCACGACATTCCATCTGAACAGAAGAAAACATGTTTTTACATTGAGGATGGTCAAACTTAGACACAGGTTGCCCAGAGAGGCTGTGAAGTTTCCATCTCTGGAGATACTCAAAATGTGAAGGGGAATGAGGGAGATCTGCTGTTAGCAGACCCTGCTTGAGGAGGAGGTGGGACTGGCTGATCTCCAGAGGTACCCTCCAGCCTCAGCCATCCTGTAAGCTATGAAAAAACAGTGTCATCCTGTGAAACTTTCTGTTACTTTCCCCTAACTATTTCACAACTATCTGATAGTGAGACGATACAAACAACCTTGCTGATGCGAGAGGAATTAGAGTCTGACAGACTTTGAAGCATTTGGTGTGTTTCTGAATGATAAGGAGGGACATTAAAAGCCTCTGCTTTCCTTCATGCACGCCCATGCTACAATGCTGTGGCCACCCATAAAACATGATCTGCATCTCACTTGTCTGACAGGCTACGCTGCCGACAGAGCTGCATTTCAGACCTGGTGTTTTGGTGGCTTGTTTTGTGCATCCTGGTGGCAATAGAGAGCTGCTTAACTGAGCTGGGAGCACAGTAACATTGGGCAGGATTGCTCAGAGTTCATTCCTTGCTGTGTGACACAGAACAGATCGGTGGTGTCACTGGGGGGGAGAGGCAGGTGACCACCCTCCCTGTCCCAGCATATTCCAGCTGGTTGTGAAAAGCCGTATCTTTAGAAGCGACACTGATATTTTTACATGTTACTTGTTGCGATTCATAGACCCACAGGTTCAAAGGTCTAAAAACTTCATCGCAAGCTAATCCTGAGCAGGATGCTTTCTGCACATACTCAGTTTAGAAGCAAACAAAAGGCTACGTTTTCTGTTTGACGGTTCATCCCATCTCTTCCGGGCCACCTATGCTTCAGTCCATTTCCACACGTTAGACTAACAGCTGGGAGAATGTTGAGGGTACATCTGGACGCTGCTGTCACGGATTTGTTGCATGCCCTAAGCTTCAGTGTTTCTGAAAAAAAACACTCTAGGCACCTCCAGAGAGCTCCTCACTCCAAGATGAGACCCTATTTCTCAGAAGTGGCTGGCAGGAAATTTAAATGGGTTTGGATCTGTATTAGACAGTTCACTCTATTAGACCAGGGAAATGTTATCTAGATACCTCCCTGAAGGAGTGGAGAACATTGCCAACATTTTTCAGCCTATTGTAAGGTTTTAAATCCTTGGATTAGAGCATTAAAGCAAACACCGTCCATTACTTACAACAGTGTCCCTGTCTTTCTGTGTAAAGAAGCATAAAGGAGTTCCATCTTTTTCCCTCAGCCCACCTCATTGTCTGACTATTTACAGTGCCTTTCTCCCTTATAGATCCTATCCTCCTTACGGGTTAACCCAGCTGGGTCAGATTTGCACAGTCTAAATTCTCCGAGTGGCTGAGATGATTGTAACTGTTGAGAGCCCGGAGCTGGTCGGTGAGGAGCACGGGACCAGAGCCAGTGATGGGGTTCAGGCCCAGCAATGCCCTTGCAGTGCCTTTGCAGGGAAATGTTGTGCACAAATGAGTTTTGATAGCTTGCTCACGTCGGTTCAGCTTGTCGGTGAGATAATCCTTTTCTCCTCTGTCCTGGAAAAGAGAGAATTGCCTTTATACCGGTGGACAGCAATACAAAGTCAGAGCTTGGGGTCAAACCTGCTCACAGATGGTTTTCCCCAGGGAAGAACCAAGGTTTTATTCACCTTCTTGCCAGTTTTAGATGTGAGCTCTTCTCCCTGTTCCTCCAGAGTCTACCAAAATCTGCTCTTGAGGCATGAACCATAAAAGTGAAGCTAGTTCATGGTCTTAGATTTGGAGGATGGAAGGGGCTGTCTAGCAGCAGTCCTTCCTGCACTACGCAGGAAATCCACAGAGTTTCTTAGAGATATAAACTGTGACTTTCTGGTTTGTTATCCTCTTGCTTTGTAAGAATAGAAGCTGGTTTTTTTCTGGGTTTCCACGAACTCTGCACAAGTAACCTCCTCTGTGGGTGTTGCGTCCCATAAAGGAGTACCTGCTGTTATCTCACTGTGAAGCTACCCCCGTTTTCTTCTCTTGTTGGCACTGTTTTTGGTAGAGGTAAGATTGTAGACTAGTGAGATTGGCTCCGAAAGTAGATTTGGACTAAGGGTGTCACCCAGCCAAAGTTAACAGCCTGAAGATCACTTAGATTTGACATCCCGGGCCAAATTACAAATTGACTTAACATCCCTATATGGAGATACTGGATATAGATGTGAAGTTCACATTTTGCCCACCTCTGAGCTGGACCAGTGACAGGTTCCCTGCTTTGCAACCATAGACACTGTGCTAATAGTATGGGAATGACAGTGCAAATAGATGTGCTTAAGCTTCTTAGCAGGCCTAGTGAGAAGCAGGTGTATTCAAAAGCTGAAGTTAGCAAACAGAAGCACATTTTGTCTTCTCAGTCTGAGTGCTTACTCAGCAGTGGCAGTCACTGTATCCTGACATACTCAGGTGATCGCCTGTGGATCTTCCAGTTCTCCAGAATGTAACTTTTAAACATGAAATACTAAAAATACCATAGAAATTTTGGTGCATAGAAACTTCTTTTGCTTAGAAAGAAATAATCATAGAATCATAGAGTCATAGAATCACAGAATCATAGAATCATAGAGTCACAGAATCACAGAACCATAGAACCACAGAACCACAGAATCACAGAACCATAGAATCACAGAACCACAGAACCACAGAACCATAGAATCACAGAACCACAGAATCACAGAACCATAGAATCACAGAACCACAGAATCACAGAACCATAGAATCACAGAACCACAGAACCACAGAACCACAGAACCACAGAACCACAGAACCATAGAATCACAGAACCACAGAACCACAGAATCACAGAACCACAGAATCACAGAACCACAGAACCACAGAACCACAGAACCACAGAACCACAGAACCACAGAATCATAGAATCACAGAACCACAGAACCACAGAATCATAGAATCATAGCGTCATAGAATCACAGAACCAGTCATAGTCATAGAATCATAGTCATTGAATCAGAGAATCAGAGAATCATAGAGTCATAAAATCATAAATCATACTCATAGAATCCCAGACTCATAGAATCATAGAATCCCAGACTCATATAATGGCTTGAGTTGGAAGGCACCTTAAGGATCATCTAGTTCCAACCTCTTTAAACATGCAAGATACTTGTAGCTAACGTTTTCAAGTAGATTATTATGTTAAACACAGGTTATACAAGCTTACATCTAAAATGTTACAGTTTTCTGTGTAAACTTAGGGGGGTTTATTGCACATAAGTGAGCATCCATGCAGAAAAACTCTGAACTGGAACTTTATGATCCTATTGTATATAAAAACCCCTTTAGTTAATTTCTTCAGAATGGCTAAATGTACCGGTTAGTATTTTCAGCAGCTAGAGTAGCAGCAGCTCTATCTGCATCTGAAAAATAATGGGTCAGATATATAATGGGTAGCACTGTATATGGTCTTTAAGGTCTCAGTCCTCCCGTCTGGTGATGAGTTTAAGCACGATGCTGCACAGCGCACCCCTTGTGAGGGCAGAACTCACTTTTAATGATACAGCTGAGCAAAAAAACCCAAACCCAACTTATTCTGTGTTCTGAAGCATCTAAGTAAGAAAGCACTTTGTGAAGAACAACCACAGTGATTCAGTTTCAAACATATGGTTCATAAAGAAAGATTAATCAGGTTTAAACTAGAGCCTGTAAGTTCGGCATCAATATTCAATGCATATCCTACCGTACATGTAATTCTTTCATAACAGGAAGGAGAGAACCAATCTTAGAAGGAACAACACAGCAATTCATTGAACTAGCATGGAAGGATCAATGCTGATAAACTCTTCCTTGAGTATATATTCAAATATTCATAATGGACGGAAGGAAGATGAGTGTCCTCACGGACTATAATATAGGACTGTAGTAACCTAATATACGTTGTGCTGTTAAGGACAGAGTATTTCAAGCTTAGAAATCGGTTAAATACAGACCAGAGGTACCAAAATCTATCTGACAGTACATCTCTGAATTTTATTACGCATACATATGTATGTATATCACACTCTCTCAGATTATAAGCTATAAATACGCCTATCGATACATGTATGTACATATCCAGACGACCTGCCAACTGGGGTTTGGTTATGTAAATGCTTAGATAAGATTGGATGAGCATGTTTTAAGTTGTTGTGATGAACTCAGCTCTGTTTTGGCTGCTAGAGTTTCCATATTCGCTGCACTGCTCTGTGTTGTTTACGGGTGAGCTGGGCAAATTGACAAAACTCATTATTTCTGTTTCCAGTCAACACAGGTAACTGTCAAGGATACTAACAAATATTAGTTTCCACTTCTGTAAATTTTTACAAATGCTTTCAAATCACCCTGTAATAATTCATTATAATAATTAGCTGCTGCTACAAAAAAAACCCCACCAACCAACCAAACAAACAAAAACCCCAAAAACCCAAAACCACAAAACAAACCTCAAGAAACCCCCCAAACATTAATACAAACCTTTTGGAAAGCTGTAGACTTTTTAGGATTTATTTCTTTTAGGATTTGCAGTATGCTGATTTTCAGGCTGAATTTACGGGCAGGGGTTAGGTGGGAATAAATGTTCTCGGCAGTTCCAAGTCTCATTAAACGTGACTTCTGTTATATAGATACGTGTGCTACAATTGATAAAATTTAAAGGGAAAAAATAATGAAAGAGTTTTTAAATTGTTCAATCAAACGTTTACAGAAATTAGACTGAGCTGCTAAGAAAACCAAACAAGAAATACCTTATTTTGGAAAAGATATTGATGGAGACTTCACAATGATCGATATATGACACTATGAGCTGTTAAATAGGAACGATTGAACTATAGCAAACATTATAGCATACCACAGCCCTGCAGGTGATGCCAGTCCCACAGCTTTGTGTGAAAATATTTCCTCAGTTCCAGTGCAGTAGAACCCAGAAAGATAAAAATAATAATATAGATTATGTATATCAGTCCACAAGCCAGATTTTCATGTAGTATAAATGAGCTAAGGGACGGGCAGCGGAACTACACCCACACATCAGCTGAGGTTATGCCTTGAGTGTGACCCAGTAATTATGATTCAGTCAATGAGAGTTCGTTTGGATCTGAAGAATGAGATTTGGCACAAATATTTAGTAGGAGCATATATATATATATTTTTTTTTTTCCTTTTAATAAATAATTTCTTCAATGAATAATGCAGGTGGCTCGCTGACAAAGCAACTGCAGAGCAGGCTAAAATTTGCCAATTCGTATTAGTCAGTGGGTAAAAAAAAACCCAAACAAACAAGCAGAGTAAGACACTAGAGATATCGAGCATTTTGGATTTAATAATTGTAAAAAATAAAGTCAGCCAGGTAGAAGAGGAGGGTATAGCTGCTGGAAGCTATCTAGCTGGAAGTGGAGGATATAGAAGGAGTTAAGAACAGCTGTAAGGAATCGTCATCCCACCCATGTTTCAGATCTTTCCCTTTGACTGGGAGAAACCCAGATTAACGCTGCAGTGAGCAGCCGTTATCTTTTTGGACATAGGGTACTTTGTATGGATTTTTCCTTGTTCTCTCATAAATTGTTCCACTTCTGCAGAAGTGATTGAGTGTTCAGTGGGTCGGCTGTCAGGGCAGATGAATACCTGTGTGGCAGCCCTTGCCAAGGACAGCTTTTCCTGGAGGGAAGGGAAGCACCCTACCTCCAAGCTCTGTATTTAGGATGTAGCAGATTCAAGCTCAGTCCTGGGTGCAGAGTGTTTTCCTTGACTACTTGTGCTGTAGTTTTGGAAGGACTCAAACAGACATATGAACTGGAGGGAGGGTGTGGTACACTCTGTCCAGGTCCACAGGCTGCACATTCACTGAGGCTGGTCCTTCTCTAAAGTCCACAACAATTCATTTGGCTGTACGCTTTGGAGAAGCAGGAGCATTTGCATGAGATAAACTGGATTTATCACCACGTCTTTCATCCTCAGCAACTGAAACCCGAGATTGTTTAGTCTGGAGAAGAGGAGGCTGAGGGGAGACCTTCTTGCTCTCTACAGCTGCCTGACAAGAGGTTGGAGTGAGGTGGGGGTTGGTCTCTTCTCACAGGTGACCAGTGACAGGACAAGAGGAAATGAGGTGAAGTTGCACCAGGGGAGGTTTAGATTGGACATGAGGAACAATTTCTCTGTTGAAAGGGTGGTGAGGCCTTGGCGCAGGCTGCCCAGGGAGGGGTTGGAGTCACCATCCCTGCAGGGGTTCAAAAATCATTTGGATGTGGCACTTGGGGACATGGTTTAGTGGTCATGATAATGTTGGGTAGACCGTTGGACTTGATGGTCTTAGAGGTCTTTTCCAACCTTATTGATTCTGTGATTCTAGTGGATTAGTTTCAAATTCAGGGTTGTATACTTGAATGGATCACAGGCCGCTGGTTAATCACGTACAAGAAACTTTAGCTGCCTGTCTAAACAAATCGCTTGTGGATGCAGGGAGTGAACACCCATGTTCATTTTAACAACCATGGAATGGGAATGGTCAATGAACATAGCATCTCAGGTGCACAGAAGAGGATCAAAAGAATAGCTTCAAAGGGAAAAAAGTGACTTAAATAAAATATGACTGCTGGAATGGTTGCAGTTTGATCTTCTGGTGTTTTCGCAGTTCAGTAAAAAGAACAACACAAAAGCCATCAAATGTTAATCAGATGTTTTTGCTGTGGACAGCGCTGGGGCAGAATCCTGGGTATGTTCTAGAAAGCAGAAGGGAATGAGTTTGAGGTGGATAAGCCAAGAGAAGAGACCTTAAACCTGTCAGTTAGTGTTCCACTCTTACTGCGTTTCACTATAAAGTGCCAGTGTGTTGAAAACAGATCATGGTGCTTTTATTGCAGCTTTCTGAGTTCCAGCATCTACACCATGGAAAAGAAAATTACCCACCCTGGAACCACCAGCATCCCAGTAGCTAAGGCATTCACCCAGGTGTGGGTGAAGCAGGTTCAGGACCCTTTTGTAGACACCAGACTCAAGCATTAACTGCTTAATGGGATCATTCTGTGATAAACCAAATATACTGGTATCTGACTATTAACTGTGGGTCTTATTTTATGGGTGACCAGCTTGGGCTGCCCAAGGCTCTAAAAGAGCACTTGCAGTTGTAGACAAAGTCATGGAGAGCTATGGTTTCTCAGCACCTCTGACTGCAAGGCAGTGCAGTCTCCAGCAATGTGCACAGGGTTGCAAGCCATGCTTTTTAATCGTTGCTCTGCCGCTAATTCCCTGCGTAGCTCCAGGCAAGTCCCTATCTCTTCAGCTGTAAAACAGGAATAATAATGGTTCCCTATCTTTCGGCAGCGATAAATTCATCTGTGCTCTTGAGGCATGCAAATACTACAGTGATGAGTGGCCGAGAAATGACCATGAAAAAATGAATAATTATTTATTGCAGGCTTTGGGTGTGCAGTAAATAAGGTGCTGCTAACTGGCTGGTGAAGATTACTTGTCTAAGTAGCTGCTTATTGAGTAGGTACTGTGTAATCAGTGCCTACTTATGCTGTGTAATGAATGATGCAGGGTCCTTTGGGGGGAAAAAAGGGGGAAGCAGAGACATCTGAAGAAAAATCTTAATACTGATTTACAGGACAGCACAACTAGGATTTCATCGTCTGTTTAGGTTTTGATTTTGGCAGCCATCATAATGTTCTTCTAAGGTAATTGTCTTCTGCACAGGCACACGATCGGGTCTGTAACTTGTGCTCTGTCATAAGAGCTTTACTCAGAAATAGCGTTTTGTGCACGTGTAGGCATTCTTCCTATGCAATTATTTCTGTCTGAAATTCAGGAAGAACAAATCTGCCTGGTTTATATATATATATGTACGTTCTGATCACACCATCACATCCCCATTCTCATACTGCATTTTCCTGTGTCCTTAGATTAGTTGCAGGGTAGGCGACCCTGTTCAATTTGTGACGAGTGTCTCTCTTTGTGCACAAATAAAATCCCTCCAAAAGGCTTCACTTTTAACAAATATATTTTTTGCTGTTGAAAATAGGAAGGAGAACCGTGCAGACTGCTGTACACGGTAGTACGCTAACACTTCAAACTTTATTAGAGTAGCCTGAGCATGTTTATCCTGCTAATTTAACTGCTTATTAGACCATTGCTATCGCATCTGCTAAAAGCACGTGCGAGCCACAAAACGAGGCTGCCAAATATCACTTTTGGTGATGCTAGAGTTAAAATTAGAACGTATCAAGTTAGAATTGTGATATTTGAAGTAGTGTTGACACAAAAGGGAATCTTCCGCTGCATAATACTTACAGCTTTTCAGTGTTTTATTGCCATCTAACTCTACACGTTTCTAGACATTTACTTGATATTCTTCTCTGTGATATCTGAGATCTACTTGAGATAATAAGAATATATTGCATGAAACAAAGCAACATATGACCCCAAAGAATATTGTACGATTGTATCTTAAAAGCATTCCTCCTTGCTGCTTACATCGAGAACCTTCATGAGCAACTATTTTGGAGCCAGTTATGTCCATAAATGTCTTTTTATAGGTCCTGTTCTTACCAGCTGCACGCGGGATTTGTTCTAAGCATGTGAATTCATTGCAGCTGAACCCATACACGAAGTCGTTGCGGCGATTAACTCAGTGGCAAAATATCTGCAACACTCTGACCTTCAGGTTTTTGCTCCTCACTTTACAAACGGTGCTACCAGCTCTGAGCAGGATACGACAATAGGCACAGGATTATCGTCAGCGATGGCTCCTCCCTCTAGTCACTTATGAATTAAACATCTGCCGTCTCAAAAATAGTTTGAATATGAAAAGGATGACTGTAAAAGAGATTTCAGTGAAGAAATCTTTGGCTTGTTGAGAACACGGCAGCCTTGCTGCTTGCTAAAAGTTTGCCAGAAGTACCTCGCCCTTTGCATTGTTGTCTGACAGAATCTGATGGCCTAGATTTCATTTAGTATCTTTTGCTTAGTGTTTCCTGTTGGCTAGGTCTACATCTTCACAGGCACCTAGATACTAGAAAACCTAGTGAAGTAATCAGAATGTGGTTTACGTGCAGGTGAGTCTTCCTGTAGGCTCCCGCATGAGAGAGCCCACATGAAAATGTCCTTTTTCTTTAACCACTGATGAGCTCACTGGAAAAAGTTTCCTACTGTGATCTGCCACAAAAACCATGGCCGATGAAATAATGCTACTGTTGAGAGGTAGGAAACGAACATAGCCACAGCAAGCAGAATTTCAGCAGGGACTGTGCTAAATATAAAGAATTCAGTGCTGGAATATATCAAAATGATTGTAACCTGTCAATACTCGGAGTTAAACATAAAACTCTTGTTCTCCTGGAATAACAACCTGATGCTTATAATCAAAACCCATTTGAAACACCGATGTCTGTTTCTTGATCTCAGGAAAAGAGATTAAGTGGGAAGGAGAGATCACTGTCATCTTTCATATTCCAGAATATGTTTTGAAAAGGTCATAGTGAGACCAGGGAAAAGTCTGACTAGAGGAAGAATGTACCATCCACCACCACTCCAGGACCTGTTGTAACGTAAAGCTGTGAGCCAGCAGCTCAAGCAAGGTTATAATAAGAATGATGCCTCAACTCAACAAAATACCTGGCAGCTTATTTAACCTTTAACCTATAACCATACTTAACCGTATTTAACCTGTGGCTTATTTAACCCACACAGGTTTAGGTTTTAAAGGCAAGAATTTACCTGGAAGGGAGATGACGCTGTGAGTTTTGCTTTGTGTTTATGTTGAGACAGTCGAGCGTATTTGGAAGGCCACTTCTACTGTCACTCAGGTGACAGCATGGAAACCTGAGCAATGCCCCATGTTGTATATAAAGGGCCTGAAGATTTCCTGTCTTTAAAAAACAAACAAACAAAAAAAACCCCCAGATGTGGCAGCTACTCCATGGTTCTTAGGTCTTCAGATGGCTACATAAATAATAAATGCCTTCCCTGCCATTCTCTCTACTGCATGTAGGCACTCCATGGTATTGGTAGTTTTGCTAATAGAGGTAATTTCATTTCAGTCTTTTTTTTTTCTGCTGCTGTTATTATTATTTTCCTCCCAATCTTTCCTTCTATTTCCCCGGTGGCTAAAAGTCTAACGATTAACCTCCCTTCAGGGAGGAACAAGAAGCTGGCTTCAGCATTCTCTTCTATTATTATTTTCCTTAGCTGGCAATTGAATTATCTACTCCCTGCTTAAGACCCTTCTAATGAAAATGTCAGTTACCATGAGCTAAATGTTCTTTAATAGCAGCAGTACATAGCGAGCTAGTAGAATAGGAGGGGAGAGGGAAAAAAGCAAACTCAGGTGTAGGACTGTGCACATCTACATAAGGAAGTAGATAAGCATCTTACAGGAACCGGTGGATTCATTCTCAGTGCACCCTGTGATGTGGCCAAATCTTTATCAGTGACACGCCTAAGGGAGGGGATGTCATCCAGAGGCACCTGGACAAGCTTGAGAGGTGTGCCCATGTCAGACTTAGGAGGTTCAACAGGGCCAAGTGCAAGGTCCTGCACCTGGGTTGGGGCAACCCCCTTGTATCAATACAGGATGAGGAATGAAGGAACTGGGAGCAGCCCCGCAGAGAAGGACTTGGGGGTGCTGGTGGATGACAAGCTGGACACGAGTCAACAGTGTGCACTTACAGCCCAGGCCAATGGCATCCTGGGCTGCATCAAAAGAAGCATGACTAGCAGGTAGAGAGAGGTGACTCTGCTCCTCTGCTCTTCTCTGGAGAGACCCCACCTGGAATACGGTGTCCATCTCTGGGGTCCTTAGCACAAGAAGGACATGGACCTGTTGGAGCGGGTCCAGAGAAGGGCCACAGAAATGTTCGGGGTGTTGGAACACCTCTCCTGTGAGGACAGGCTGAGACATTTTGGGTTATTCAACCTGGAGAAGGGCTCTGAGGAGACCTTATGGTGGGTTTTCAGTACTTACAGGGGGCTTATGAGAAAGATGGGACAAACCTTTTAGTAGGGATTGTTGTGATAGGACAAGGGGTAATAGCTTTACAGTAAAAGAGGGTAGATTTAGACAAGATATAAGGAAGAAATCTTTAACAGTGAGAGTGGTGAAACGCTGGAACATGTTGCCCAGAAAGGCTGTAGATGCCCCAATCGCTGGAAACATTTAAAGCCAGACTGAATTTGAGGGATTTGAGCAACCTGATCTAGTTGAACATGTCTCTACTCACTGCAGGGGGGTTGGACAAGGTGACCTTTAAATGTGTGTTCCAACCCAAACCATTTTATGGTTCTATAGGAGGTAAATTTTCTCATAATAGATGGTACATCAGGATCTTCAAAGAGCAAAGTTCTCAACAATTTAGGCTAACCAACCTATTTATGGTGGTTGGTAGATGCTGCTGTCCAGTACGACAGCATGGTGGGGTTCTTTCCAAAGGAGAAGCAAAGTAAATTTGTCCATCTATTGCATTAATTAGCAAAATGGCTTTGTTAACCACACTAAGCCATCATTCAGCATCCTCCGTGCTGGCTCTCCTGAAGTCTGGACTTATGCAGAATTTTTTGACCCCTTCTGTCTCTCTGAGTTGCAGAGATGAAATAGAAACTTGCACCAAATTCTTTTTCACTTGGGATATCACCAGCTCCCTATGCTCTCTCATCCCAGCTCCCTGTGTAAGAATGGCCAGAGTCCTCAAGCAGTTTCCTTCCTCCTTGCTCGAAAACGTAGCAAATCAGAATGTGGATATCCTGAAGGCGAGTTGTCTTGTAGGCTCCCCCGTGAAAGAGAAGCCAGCTGAAAGTGTCCTTTTTCTTTAACCACTGATGATGCTCCTGCATTTTCATACTTAAGCACCCTTCTAATCACTGGAGTATTAGGCAGCAGCTCAGGGCTAAGCAACTCTTAGAGGCTGGATACAGCAGAGAAGTTGTACTCTGGCATTTCATATGTTTTAGAGAAAAGGAGAGAAGATTTGGGGCCCAGCCTGCCCCCAGATTCAACAGTGCACCCCATGGCATTATGAAGGCTGACAGCTTTCTGGGCTTAGGGGTGCAGTGTTAAGGACACTTCTCAGTTTAATCTGAGATCACAGAATCATTGAATGGTAGGGGTTGGAAGGGACCTCTGGAGATCATTGAGTCCAACCCCCCCGCCAGAGCACAATCACCCAGGGCAGGCCACACAGAAACAGATCCAGGCGGGTCTTGAAAGTCTCCAGAGAAGAAGAAAATAAAACCTCGTCATCTTCCACCCTGGCCAAATCCCTAGGAGAGGGCACAGAGAAGGTACAGCATCTGGCACACGTCTGCTGTGCCTGATGGAGCTCCTGAGCTCCCAGCGGGCTGTGCAGCTTGCCATAACCTCCAGAGTAGGCATGTTTGTGTGAGGCACAATCTGGCCCCTAGTTTGATATAATCCCCTTAATTTAGCAGAAAAATAAAGACTAAGTTGTTACTCAGAACGACGTTTCCTTTGTCTAAGGATTATTGCTTTTTAATTATTGCTGTAAGTGGATTGTATGCGTAAGTGTCAAGGAAAACAGGTTAGAAAGAAGTATGACTAAGACAAAAAAAAAAATGATTTATGTTACATGAGTTAGATTATTTTTTTTTTCAGGGGAGAAACTGGAAAAGACGCCAGAACACACCACATTGAAACGTAGAAACTGTCAGCCTCATTGGTTCCTCTTTCAGGCTACCATTGATTACAGGGGACTTGTAACAATTTCATTTAATACCGAAGGGGTTGTATTAACGAGGGCATAAAGGTTGACAAAGTATGTGTTTTGTTCAATTTGCTACTGTTTTAATGAGCGCAGCTTCAGACGTTCTCAAAGCTATCGGATTATATGCATCGAATGAAAAGCAAGCGAAGTTGCAAAGCATACGACGTTGCTTTTTAAAGCAAGAAGGAAATTGAGTCTAAAGTTCATCAAGCAACGGCTTATTTTCATAGTAGGCATTTCTACGGGGAGTTTCCGTTAAGATTTAAAACTGCTGCTATATGTAGAGACACCTAGGGAAAGGGCAAATCTCTGTAACAGTTACAAGCATGTAAAAACGGGAACACTGGATCAGAACGAAACGTCCTATTTCAGGAGTTCCCCACAGGACCTATAGAAAGGGAGTCAGAAGAGGGCAAGTGCTTACAGAGCCAGCAAACTGGAGGGCAGTTCCCTTGTGCTCAACAGCAATGAAGGACTGGGAAGGCTGTGAGAGGGTCCAGCTTCATAGTCCCTTCCCGCTGCTGTCCCAGTCTGCTCTGGGTCTCTAACGGAGTCCCTACTCTTCCTGAGGTGGCCATCCAAAAATTTCAAGGGTCTTGGAAGGGTGAAAGGGGGGAAAAAAAAAAAAAAAAGTAGGCAGGTAGTTTGGGAGTAATGAGAAACTACCTGATGGAAGAGGAATTAGCATCTCCTTTGCTCAAGGGCCAAAATTGCATTCCCTGGAACGCAACAGTCAGTGGGAAGTCAACTCCTCCATAACTCAGTTCCAACAATCTGCAGTTTAGTGTCAAAAGTTAATCTAAATCTAATCATATATAATAAAGCTATAAATAAGAGCTACAGATGCCAGAGTGAAGGGTGTTAGGATGTCTGAAGTACTGTGAAATGGATGTCTAATTGATTTCTTTTGTCTAAAGCACCACCGAACGTAGAGTTACTTTCAGCAGGGGAAAATACCACTTGTATTTCCTACAAGTTACCACAAAGTCTTGGGTATTAGGGGACTGACATTCTCTTCCCTATCTGCCAGGGAAACCTTATAACATGAACTCACAGCATGACATTGATAAATGACTTAATTCTGTAGTGTTTGCCCCATATTCCTCAAGTGGGATTTTTAAATGGAGATGAGTAACTGCTCTCCTCTCGGAGCTTTCAGACGCCCCAGTTTTACATCGTGTGATATTTGTATGCACAACATTTGAGAACTTTGGAAGAAAAACACCAAAGAGAAAAAAAATCGCACCAGAGCCTTTTAGCCAGTTTGTGTGCATAGTAGAGTTTATAAAGATGATGATGATGATGAACAAAGCCAGGCAATTTGGAGATTCTAGTGGGTGAATAAACACTGAATGAACGTGAATAAATAAAGGGGTGTAAATAGATAGTTTTTTGTTGCTGTTTTTTTGTTACTGGCAATAGAAAAGTATTTCAGGCTTATACAAAACCGTTTATAAAATTCTTGATAAGCTGAGGTGTGGAAATGTGTGCTTTAGATTTCAGCAGTCTTCTTTCAGATAGGAACTTCATGGTATTTTAAAATAAAGACGGAGGGAATTTTGAAATATCATTTGACAAGAAATGTCTAAACCATCTCACTCTTAAAAAAAAAATCAGTGTTTTCTTTTTTAGCAAAGTCAAAGGAGAGCTGAGAGTATTCCAGTGTCACTGGATGTTCATTTTGCATTTAAATAATTTCAGCCGCTAAAGTTCAGCTGAGCCCTATTAAAAGCACTCGATTAGGATAAAGAGCTGCTGCAACGGAGGGTGGGATGTCCCACGCTACTCAGGATGGTTTAAATGTACATACTCACGTCTCAAAAACCTGTAAAATAAAAATGGTGTTAGTTCTTCTGATTCATTTTTAAAGCAAAGAACATTTCCATGTTTTCCAATTCATAGAGCATTTCCAATCTGCCGTAGACTGCCGTGACTATTTAACTACACTTTACAGCTCTCCCACCCTCACTCGTGACATGAATTAGGGAAAAGACAGAGATGCGTGAGCTCTGTTATCAGCTCATTTCTCTTTTCTATCAAAACTTTTGATGTTTAAAGAAGAGTTGTGGAGAAAAGAAAGCACAGCTTGAGGCTATGATACAATGCACTTAAAGGTCCCAAAGGCAATATTCTCAACATCTACACAACCAAGTCTGAAACATAACCTAGGAATGTAAATGCTAGTGCTGGGCAATTCAGTTCAAGTTTCCCGACACACTGTGGGCTGACAGCATTTCAATTTTTAAAGGCTTCCTATCTAAACAACCAAAAGAGATAAAGATCGCTTAGAATAATTATTTTGATCTATACTTACAAGGCAATAGCAACCTATGAGAAAGTATTACTAGGTACGTATCCAGGTGATTCTATCATCTGATCATGTCTGTCTTCACCAGCATGAGATTATTCTTCAGTGCACAAAGGGGACACTAGTTTTGTCACTACAAGTTATGTGTCATGGGGAACCCTTACCCTATTTTATGTATCTGTGGATAACAACATAAACACTGACGAGGTTTAGAATAAATCAAGAAATTATTCTTCCTCATGAGATTTTTGTTTTCAAATAACTGAAATACTTCAGCATTTAATGGAAATGCCTGCTTTTTATATTTTTTTTTTCCAGAATATTATTTTTGAAACAAAATAAAAGGGGTTTTTTGGTTGTTTTTTTTTTTTTCATGGTTGCCTACAAAAGCCAAGGAAGATCCACAGAAAATCTAACTTCTCTGGAAGCCAAGGGCATCTTAGTTTTTTGCAGTATAAGTACCTGAGGAGAACCTAATGGGCCCTGTCAAATAGATGTGCTCATTGGCATGGCTATTAAACAACAGCACCGAGCTCAGCGCAGAGCATGTTGGTGACATCTACTTTCATTCAAAACTGTCATAACGTTGGATCAAGGTGACCTCTGCATTTTGTATTACAGGTCAGTGGATAATACGATGCCCACTGGGATGCCAGGATGAGAACTCAAGGCTCTCTTCTGTCTTTGCATAGAAACCCTAACTCCCTCCGGCTTTTTCAGTCACAAGCCTTGCAGAAGTGGCATCAGTTAGAATGAGAATACCATCTGCTGGGTCAAGCACTGGCTGGACGGATGGGCCCAGAGAGTGGTGGCCAATGGTATTGAATCCAGCTGGCGGCAGATCACAAGTGGCGTTCCTCAGGGCTCAGTGTTGGGACTGTTTCTATTTAACATCTTTATTGATGATCTCGATGAGGGC
>JAAGNO010024329.1:4173-14335 GCA_033439905.1 Ceryle rudis
CCTCACCACAGCCAGGAGCTGCTTGTTGCCTGTGCCAGGTTTTGGGAGCACAAGGGCAGAGTGGGAGGGGGATGCTGTGTTCTGGCACTAGTCCCCTTGAGACTGGGCATGGAGGGAAGGGGAGATGGGCAAGGAGGGGGCACCAGCTCTGGGGTACACCAAGACATTTGAGGTGTGGGCAAACGGGAGTGGGGGGGCAGCGCATCCTGTCCATGTGGGCTGGGTGCTCAGCTCACGGCACTGCCTTGGTATGGGCTCTCCCAGCAGCTGAGCGGATGCAGGGAGCAATCCAGCAGCTCCACTTGCTTCAGTGGCGACTGCAAGGAGCTGCAGGGAGTGACTGGTCCTGGGATACTTGCACCAAAGTCAGGGGGCTCAGGCACCAAGGGGGACACAGGGTGGTGTGTGTGCCAGGGATAGAGCATTTTCCATGGGGTGGGTATAATGGGCACAGCTGTGGCAGGCAGGGGCATGGCTTGTCTGCCAGTTAGAAAGGAGGCTCATGTTCCCAAATTCCTGATGCTGGGGTACATCACAGTTGTTTGGTGGGGCTGAGGGATTTGCCAGCATTCTCCTGAGGGTCTTGGGATCTCAGTGTGTTTATTGATACCCTGAGGAATGAGTGCTTCTGGTCCTTGATCGAGGCACTGGGTACCCTGCAGGCTCTGGGCTCCCCAGGGATAGGGTGAGCAGTGCCTGTGGGTGTAGGGGTGTTGGGGCAGCTTCTGGGGACATGGTAAAGCGGTGCTGTAGAGCCAGGCAGTGGGGAGGGCTGCCCACCAAGGGCCAGATCCTGACCAAAACCTAGGGAAAACAAGGTAGGGACCCTGGGCCTAGGCCTGAAAACCTCCTTCCTGCAGCAGAAGGGTGGCACGTGGCTCCCTGGCAGTGCATCCTTCTGTCTTGACACTGGTGAGGGACTGGAGTGTCTTGTATGGGAAGAGGCTGGGAGGGCTGAGACTGTTCAGCCTGGAGGGGATGCTGGGGGTGGGGGCTGCTCAGCGATGTGGATAAGTATTTGAAGGAAAGGGTGCATCAAAGAGGGAACTAGGCTCTTTTCACTGGTGTCTGCTCATGGGACAACGGGCACAGGAGAAAAAATTGAAAACTGCATCGTAACACAAGAAAACACTTTTTGCAATGTGAACTTGGTCAAATGCTACTACAGACTCAGAACTCGTGGGTTGGATATGTCCATGGTCCTGGGCAGTCCCAGATGATGCCCCCTGGGCTCCATGCCCAGAGCTCCTTACCAGCCCCAGCCATGACACAGCCAGTCAGCACCAAAGCCCATCTCCACTCTGTCTGGGCCCTGCATTGCTCCCAGCCTGGTGGCACCTGACCTGCCAAGGGCTGGCGAGGGGGCCGGTTGGTCACTGAGTGGTTCCCTGTGGTGGGACCATACTGCAGGGCACAGTGATGTTGCCTGGCACCATCCCTACTGAGGAGGCTGCAGCAGGGCAGGGGAGGCTGGGCTTGCTCTCATTCATCAGGGCTCGCTGAGCTGCTGCCTGGGGTGTAAAGATAGCCCCAGTGTTGCCAGCCGGATGTTTGTGAGGTTTCTCAGATGTGCTGCCCTCTTCCCGCTCACATTTTCCATTATGCAAGCACCAGTCTCACCCATCATCGTCTGGGCAGCGTCGGAGAACTGCCGTGGTGCCCACTGGCGCCTTGGCACATGGGGCAGGGGGGGACCAGCACCAGGTCGGCTGGCATGGGGTACCTGCTGGCGGGATGCTCAGGGACTGATGTGGCTCTAGATAGGGAAGCATGAGCTCCTTTCTAAAGTACAGCTGGGGACTGACTGCAGGAGGATGAGGCGTAGCGGGGGGGACTGCTCTTCTTCTGGGGGTTTCTTCCTTCATTCCTCTCCCCATTAATACTCCATCCCCTCAATGGCCTGAGTGGTGCTTTGTGGCACTGTGTAATGACATGTCAGGAATGGTGCCGGAATCTACTTTCAGGGATCCCCCAAAACATTGTGAATGGGGATCTGGGGTCTTGCAATGGCAGCAGGTTACCTTCTCAGGGAGTGTGGATGCAGCTGAGGCTGCAGGGCTGTGGCAGCCCCAAGCACTGAGCCCCCCAGCTGCCTGCTCCCGGAAGAGCTCTGCCATATCGCAAAGCCTGATAAGGGTTCCAACTGACTGCAGCCCACAGGGTGTCCAGCAGATGCTGGCAGCCCTGCAGCCGGGCTGTGTGCAAGGCTGTTGGCTCTCCCCTGCTGTCCTGGCACCCACCAGCTTGGGAGGGGATGAACTTGGACTCATCTGGACCCTGGCACGTGCCCGGCAGGCTGCTGCATTTGGAGGAGGGTGGCTGCCTGGGATGTTGCTGGTGCAATGCAGGTTGGTGTGCTGGCGGGTGTTGGGTCCCCTCTCCTCCTCCCCAGGCGTCGTGTCGCCACAGGGCCAAGAAGATCCCCTTAGGAGTGGTGTAGGGCTGCAAGCCAGGTGGACAGCCAGTGTGGTGCCCACCAGCCGTATGTGCCATCATTCCCAAGTAACAGCCTTTCTGGCTCTTCTCCAGCAGCTCCTTTGCTGTCCAAGCTCATCCCAGCAGGAAAACTGTCCTGCCACAGCTGTGGTCAAACCCAGCTGTGCTATGGGGTCTTCCCCAGAATGGCGGTGGCAGAGCTGGGAGTAGCAGGGTGGGGGTTCAAAGCAGCATCCCGGGGCTCTGCCTTAGTGCTGTTGGAAGACCTGTCACTTTGGGGTGCACCTTAGCTTGGAAGAAACCCTGCTGGTGTGCAGTCCCAGAGGGAGGTGAGCTCCCCTGGACTGTGCTTCAAGCCCCCTTGCCTGTGCTGAGCACACAGCCAGCCTGCAGCATGATGGCCCCTGGGCACCAGCCCAGTCCTGGTTGGGAGCATTGCCCATGGCCGGCCATCCTCCCAGAAATACTTTGAGCTGCATCCCCTCTGAGGCCCCCGATGCCATGTGCCATCCACCAGCTGTGTCTGAGCCAGGGGTGGTAGTTTCTCCTCAGACCCTGGGTGATTTTGTTCTTGCCTTTACCTCCTCACCCCATGTCTCTGGGACCCCCTAGTGCCTGGCACATCCCAGGTGGTGCTGAGCCTCTCAGGTGGCAGAGAGCAGGGAGGGTCCCTGATATGGGGCAGGGGAGGGCTGTGGCAGATCCCCGCAGAGGGGAGCTGGCCTCAGACTGGTGGCTGGGTTGTATGTTGCTCTGGGCATTTTCATGCTGTGTGACTGGGGATGGAGCTGGTGTTGGCTTCACTGTAGCTCCCTGCAGCGCTGGCTGGGGCTCACCAGCCAGAAAACCTACAGTTGGGATGAGTGGAGGGGCTGGGTTCGGGGTGCGGATGGCACACTGCACTCATGGCTGTGCAGCGTCCAGCACAGAGCTCCTACCCCAGTGTCAGTGGCTCAGTGTCTCTGAAGGCTCTCTGGAGGGAAGAGGCAGCCCCTACCCTGTGCTGAATGAGCACAGCTCCTTCTCCTGGGAGCTACAGGGTACCTAACAGCCACTTGCTACAGGGGATTGTCTTATTGTGGTGGCCCTGGAGCCCTGGTTGGGGCTGCAGGGAGCCAGCAGGGTAGAGGTGATGCCACACTGGAATGTCCTGCCCAATGCTTACCCCAAGTGCTGGCCTTCATCTTCACCAACCCTTTCCTGTTTGTGAAGGGGAAATGATGGGCTTGCTTAATGCTCCCCGCTGCAGTGCAGCTTCCCACCCCGTGGCCTGGTCTACTGGTGGCTTTGGACATCAGGTACATCCCAGGTCTCCTCATGTCCCCAGTACCAAAAGCAGGGTTCCAAAACTACTGAGCTACTGAGGAGCTGCTCCTGCACAGGACAGCACTGGGTGCTCCTGTCTAAGAGCCATGGACAAAAAATCAGTTATGTGTGAGTGGCTCACTCCAGTGAGACTCCTAAACAGCCCTCTGGCACCCCAGGCAGGGTGCTAGCAGCTGCGTCGCCATCCACGGAATGTCTGGGACCCTGACATCCTGTTGCTGGGAGAAGCCTTGTTGCCACTGGCTGCTAGGAGAAGTTGCTGCAGCAGCTGCTGTAGCAAAGCTGGGGGTGTTTCAGCTCCAGCCCCCCTCTCCCCTCAAGGAGGGAATGCCATCCCCTTGGGCAGCCTTCCTGGCCATATGCTGCCACCCACCTGGAGCCCGGCAGAGCTGAGTGCCCATGCCCTGCTGCAGAGCTGGCCCCAGCCCCTGCTGCGATACCCCTGAGCCACTGTCACAGACCTGCCTTTTCCTCCTCCTCCTCACATTCTGCTCCTCACCATCACAGGCTCCCTCCTGCTGCTTCTCACTGTCACATGCTGCCTGTCCTTTGCAACAAAGCAGTCACTGCAGAAAGCCCATTGCCTGTTCCTGTGTCCTCCCCATGTAAACAGTTGTGGTGAAAATGGCATTTGTAGCTGTATCCCACCCAGCCGTGGTAGGACCCTTCCCTGTCCCTGTCCCCTCCTGACATGGGGCCAGGACTGCTAGGCTGCATGGTTTTATGTGGATTTGAGGGTCACAGCTGGACGCCCCTGAAAGGCTGCTCTCCCCTTGCTGGATGTGTTCCAGCCTGGGCTCAGGGCAGCTCTGTGTTCACCCTCTCCTCTGTGTGCTCTCTCAGACAAGAGGTTGGGGAGGGGATATGGTGGGTCCTGGCACTGGGGACGCCAGGGCTGTTTGAACCTGCACTGGCACTTGCGGGCAGCATGGGGACAACCGCAGCTAAACCCTTCATCAGTCCCAGGGGGCAAAGCCTTGGTAGGGAGTGATAAAGGCTTAAAAGGTCCGTCTCCAAACTTGGGGCTGCAGGGTGAAAGGGACTTCCTGGTGCATGCCCTGGGGGACTCGGGCAGGGGTCAGGTGTCTGGGGGAGTTGAGGCTCGGGAAACACCTCAGGTGAGATTTTGGCTTCTTTGTGACCCTGGGGGCTCCTGCTATTCCTGGTGCTCTGGCTGTGTTGTTCAGAGCTGTAGGGCAGTGGGTTAACACTGAGGACAGGGGCCAGTGTGTTTGCAGGCTGGTAGGCGCCTGGGTGCTGCCTCTTGCAGCACGCCGGCTGGGCACAGGGGCGTGGGCCTGTGGGCCCACGGCTCTCGTGCAATGCCCTCAGTGCCCAGTGCTAATGCGCCGTTAACTGTGCCTTGTCGTTGTGCGCCGGGATCTGATAGAACCACTGTTGCGGCTAATTGCAGAGGAGCAGCTGAATGGGGCTGCCGGCGGTGTTTAAAGAAGATACAATCAAAGATTAGGCAGTGCCAGAGCATCTCTGCCACCCTGCTCAGCACAGGCTTGTAGCCGCGTTGCAAACACTAATTAATTGAGCCTTGTAAACACTGCTGCGAGGAGGGTAAATATTGGCAGGTGCTGTGGATTGGGGAGGGCAGAGGATGAGCGTCCAGGCTGCAGGGACGTTCTGTGCCGCAAAAGGGATGCTCTGCCTGCTGCAGGCTGCTCTCAGCCCCAGGTTGTCCCCACTGAGAGCTGTGGGGGCCAGGAATGGCTGGTTGCATCCTGGCCATCTGCTCCCTAACCCAGCAAAGAGGCTGGGGCTGCAGTGCTTGGGTAATGCCATCTCCAGGATGCAGTCTCGAGGGCATCGATGTCCCCTGCAAGGGAGCTTTCCTGGCCCCAGCTCTCCTCTTGACTTCCGAGGAGCTGCAGCAGGTCGGGGCTCTCCTAGGTGCTGCCTGGGGGAGGGAGAGGAAGTGACTGGCAGCGGTGGCTCTGCACTGCTGGAGACCCCCAACCGCCAGCATTGCCGTGCCCAGAAACATCCTCCCAACTCACATAAGGTGCCCAATGCCCAGGGCACAGTGAGTGAGAGACATTGTTTACTCTGCAACATACAACACAGCACGAACCCCAGAACGTCACACTTGTGCTCTGGGGACCACTTAGCTCCTGAGGACCCAGGGGCTGGTGTCTCTGGAGGGGGAGGAGGTGGGTTTGGCAGTCCTTGGGGCTGCAGATCTCATGACCCTGTGGTCTCTGCAGAAGAGTGTGAAGGAGGGGCTGTTGCTGAAGCAGACGAGCTCCTTCCAGAGGTGGAAGAGACGATACTTCAAGCTGCGCGGCAGGACACTCTATTATGCCAAGGATGCCAAGGTAGGCCTGGGGAGGGAGCTCCCAGAATGCTTAGTTGGGGGCACTTGAGCCTGCAAGCCTGGGGGGAGCCTGAAATCCCTGCCTTGTGGACTGAGGCTCTGGTTTCTCCCTGCAGTCCCTGATCTTTGATGAGGTGGACCTGTCTGATGCCAGTGTGGCTGAGACCAGCACCAAGAACATCAACAACAGTTTCACGGTGAGTGAGGTGCAGGGATACCTGCCATGCCCCTGCACCTCAGCACCTCACAGGAAGGCACTGCAGTCCCCATCCACCCACCAGAGCTGTGGCCTTGTGCTGCTGGAGGTGGCACTGGTGGCGGTGTGTCAGGGTTTGCTGGGGACTGGCTGGCCACACTGTGGCCTTGCAAGAGAACATGGGCACGGTGGCTGTTGCAGGTGATCACACCATTCCGGAAACTCATCCTATGTGCAGAGAACCGGAAGGAGATGGAGGACTGGATCAGTGCCCTGAAATCTGTCCAGAAGTGGGAGATCCATGAGGTGATGTGGGCGGGGGCCTGCATGGATGCTCATTTGCCAGTGGGTGCTCATCTGTGAGTGGGGGCTCGTCTGCAAGTGGGTACCCCTCAGAAGCCAGGGGTGCCTTTGGCTGCTGGAGCCGCCCTTGGGTGCAGCTGCATGGGGAGGATGGGAGATGGGATTGGGGCTGAGGTGACTCGGGGGCTAGGAGGGAGGGACCAGCTGGGAGTCCCAGGGGACTGACAGGTCAGAGCTGTGCCCCTCGGCAGGCCACACAGTTCAACATGGAGCACTTCTCAGGCATGCATAACTGGTACGCTTGCTCCCATGCCCGCCCCACCTTCTGCAATGTGTGCCGTGAAGCCCTCCCAGGGGTCACCTCCCATGGCCTCTCTTGTGAAGGTCAGTGCTGGGGAACTGGGACTGGAACTGAGACTGGGGCTGGGGCTGGGGCTGGGGCTGGGACTGAGGCAGGGAACTCCCTCCAAAGCTGGCCCAGAGCAGGAGGGTGCAGGGTGATGCCCACTGGCTGCTGTCACCAGCTGTGGAGGGGTTGGGGACCAGGGCTGCACATCCCAGGGGAGTGTCCCTGCTTTTCACCTGCTCCCCCCTGCACAGTCTGCAAGTTCAAGGCACACAAACGCTGTGCTGTCAGAGCCACCAACAACTGCAAGTGGACAACTCTTGCCTCCATCGGCACCGAAATCATTGAGGACGAAGATGGGGTAAGCAGCAGAGATCCCATGGGGCACCCTGGCAGGACAGGGCTACTGCAGAGCTGGCCGTGCTGTGCTCAGGTCAGGATCAGGGGGACCCTGGCATCTAGCTCTTCTGCCCTGTGTGGCCTCTGGGCTTGGCTCTGTGGGGACATGGCCTGGGGACAGCTCCTCCGTCACCTGCCATCAGGATCCCTTATTGCTATCCCAAGTGGGGCCACCTCAAAGCATTTTTGGGAATACCTCTGCCCTGCCCCACATGCTGGTTGCTGCAAGGGGCCAGAAGGCAGGGACAAGAGGGTGTGGAAGTGTGCCGGGGCTGTCTTGCCCTACTGTGGGTCATCAACCCCTGATGTCCTTTTCCATGGTGCCTGGGGAAGGGGGTGGCCTGTATCACTGTCCCTCAGGCATGTGGGGACAGCAGCGGTGGCAACTGCCCCTCTCCATAGGTGGCCATGCCCCACCAGTGGCTGGAGGGGAACCTGCCCGTCAGCGCACGCTGTGCTGTCTGCGACCGGACCTGCGGCAGTGTCCGGAGGCTGCAGGACTGGCGGTGTCTCTGGTGCAAAGCCATCGTAAGGATCTGTTTGTTCCTGTCCCCCCCACTGCCACACAGACAGCACTGTCCCTCCTGGGTCCATCTCTGGTGAAGCTGAGGCTGAGGCTTTTGGTGCTGCATCCCTTAGCTTTGCTTACACACATGTTCCCCTGTCTCCAGGTTCACAGTGCCTGCAAGGAACTCTTCGGCAAGAGGTGCCCTCTGGGCCAGTACAAAGTGTCCATCATCCCGCCTACTGCTTTGAACAGCATCGATTCGGATGGTGAGTCCTGAAGGGGACATGGGGCTGGGCTGTGGAGGTGGGGGTACAGGCTGTTTGGGACAGGTTCTTCTGCAGGTTTTGACTTGTGGCACTGTTCCCGCTTTCCTGTGAGTCACCAGTAAGACTACTGTTGGTAGGTTCCAGAGTCAACGCCCCCCCCCTGCTTCACCTTCAGTTGAAGGGTGCTTGTTGCCTTGTGCTCTGCCCCAGGGCTGTGGCCATGCCATGCTCTGGGGAGACACTTCTTCCCCGCCTGTGGCTTCAGTTGCTCCCGCCAGGCTGCCTCTTGTGGTGACATGAGTCTCAGTCTCTCCATGTGGTGCCAGCCCTGAGCTTCTGACGTGGGGTGCCCCCTGCTGCACCAGTGGCTCAGCACCTCGCAGGGCAGGATGAGGGCCTTACTTTAGTTATTTCTCAGTGTCTGAACCTCTGCTGGTTTTTCGGTAGCATAGAGCTTCTCCCCGGCACAGGTGGCAGCCAGGTGCTGGGGGGAGAAGCATTGCACAGCTTGGGTGCCCCCCTGTGCTGCCATCTTCCTCACCCTCTGGAGGGGCCCAGCTGTCCTCTGCTGAGCAAAATCTGTTCTTCTCCTCCGGATATTTCTTTCCTTGTTCTTTAATGATTTCTGCTGCTCAGCTCAGCTGGTGGCTCATCTGCTTCTCATTACTCATCAGGATGCTGTCAGGGTAACCATCACACGGCTTCTCCTCTGGCTTCAGAGCCACAGCTGCTCACGGCCAGGCCCCTGGTAGTCTCTCTGCCCAGTGCCTCTCACAATGGCCTGGTCAACTGAGGCCAGCACGGCTGCGGGGCTGATGGCTTTGGCTGCTGCAAAGCCCATCTGGGCTCTGCGGGAGCAACCTGGTGAGGCCTCAGCCCCCTCCTCCCGCTGCACTGTCCTCCCCGGTGCAGGGTGCCACTGGCAGCGGGCTCAGCTCCTCGGCAGCAGCCCACGCTCTGACTCAGCGGCCCCCGCCTGGTGTTTTGCTTTGTGGATCCGCTCTGCTCACTGGGGTGGGAGCAGAGGTTGAACGGTGCCAGGGCTGTGGGGATGCTGCTCCCCATGCAGTGGAAGCAACGGGGCTCCTGGTCGCACCCTGCAGGGCTCTGGGTGTGGTGGCCATGGGGCCAGCAAGGGCTGGTGCTTTCCCTGCTGCAGCACCGCCAGGCCTGCCAAGGGAGGGAGCCAGTGGGCACAGGCCTATGGCCAGGGCGACTAGGGTGGCCAAGATGTGGCTGAGGCAAGAGTGGGCTTCAGGCCAGTGATCGATCCTCCTCTGCCTCAGGCACATTTCATTCCTCATTTCTTTAAAAGCATGGTGTTGGCTGCCAAGCTTCCTGAGGCTTCTGTGTCATTTACACCCACCCCACTAGAGCCCTGGTAGGAGCACACAGCAGAGCTGGGGGTAACAGCTGGGGTGGTTATGCTGGCTTGCAGTGACACCCCTGGGAGCACCCCCAGGTTGGAGTGTGCCCTGTTCCCATGTGGTTTTGCTGGGTCAGTCCCCGCTGGGCTGTTGGCACAGCAAAGGAACTGACCCCCCCCCATGTGCCCACCACTGCTGCCCTTTTTTGAGTGGAAGGCCAGGGACATGAGTCAGACGATGACACTGTGTGCCTGCAGGGACATTGATGGAACAGAAACCTAACCTGGCCCTGCCCCAGTGCCAACCATGCCCATACCCATCCCACTCCAACCCCACTGCCCGCTGTTTCTCCCATCCCTCACCATCCCCTGGGCACCCCGGTCACTGTCCCTCCTTCCTGTCCCCAGCACCCCTCTGCTCTCCTAAGATGGCTCCATCAGTGTCTTCAGGGGATGGGAGCTGAGGATGGGGGCTTATGTGCTTGTGCTTGGGGTTGCCACAGGTTTCTGGAAGGCCACCTGCCCCTCGACCTGCTCCAGCCCTCTCCTGGCCTTTGTCAACTCCAAGAGTGGGGACAATCAGGGTGTCAAGTTTCTGCGCAAGTTCAAGCAGTTCCTCAACCCTGCCCAAGTCTTTGATCTCATGAACGGTGGCCCACACCTGGGGTAAGTGTTGGCCTGGGTGCCCCG
>JAAGNO010024331.1:4718-45546 GCA_033439905.1 Ceryle rudis
CTCCTATGGGGAAAAGTGCAGGGTAAAAATGGAAAAGATAATTTTCCTCATCACTTTTTTTCTTAAGCTACATTTCTGACTGAATAGTCTCTAGTAAAATCACGAATCTGGATATCTCCCAAATGTCATTTTGCATGCCATAGGCTATTTTACAGGCACTAATGGAGTGATAATTAAAACAGTCAGAGATCTTTTCTTAGGACCAAACCTGCATACAGCCCCACAGGGAGAAGAAAAGATGGATAACACCAAATATGTGCATGGCTGCTGTAGGGGACTGATAAGCAGCAGAGCTGGCAGGGCTTGCCTTGTCTGAGCACTTACCCTACCAATGTAACCAGCCATAAACTTCCTAGCAAATGCAAAAGGGAAGGGAATGCCACCCGACCTTACCGAAAAGAAAATCTGAACAACAATCAACCCTTCTTTCACCGCTCTCTTAAACTGTATATATAGTTTACATTTCATCTGAGTGGCTGGGTGGACCTCAGAGGGAAGGAACAAGGCTCTTTCTCCTATGCAAAGAGTTCAGCCTAGAGCAGGTCTTGGTCCTCTTACCACAGAGCTAGAAACTCTCTGGCTGGGGCGGGAGGAGACTGAGTAGGACAAGATGCCAATGGACAAACCCAACCATTGTCCAGCAGCTCTTCAGGACAAGATGCCAATGGACAAACCCAACCGTTGTCCAGCAGCTCTTCAGGACAAGATGCCAATGGACAGACCCAACCGTTGTCCAGCAGCTCTTCAGGACAAGATGCCAATGGACAGACCCAACCGTTGTTCAGCAGCTCTTCAGGACAAGATGCCAATGGACAAACCCAACCGTTGTCCAGCAGCTCTTTGAGTTTTTTATTTAGATTCTTGAGTAATTTCCTTTCCCAGCAGTTGATGTCATGAAACAGGGGGGATCATTTTTTGCCATTCTCTCCTAGGCTGCTCCATGTGCCATGTCCTCCTCCAGGAAAGGACAGCAGAGGGTATGTCATGCAGAACAGAGTATGGTGGAAGAAACAGAAATGAGACAGTGCAGCGGGATAGCAGGGGAGAAGGGGACAACAGAAAGGGTACAAGACCAGCCTATGGGGGGTGGTATTGGGAGAACTTTCTGGGGCCCCAAAACTGGTGTGTAGGAACACAGAGAGGAGAAGAGCAGAAAGAACTATGCTGAACAATCTAGTCTGATTCAGAGGACAAGACAGAAGAAGCAACCCTAAGAAAACAGTGAAAAGGGGAAGAGCCAAAAGAATTAAATTCTGATAGAAAGACCAAAACACAGTCTGGAAAATATGGTCCAAAAGTGCAAAAGGTATCCACCCTCTCTGCCCAATCCCTCCTCCCTGCTAGTATCACAGGAGGGAAAACAACACTGTGGTGTCATGGACTCGACTCATGTTATGGTGCAAGGTTTGCCTGGATTACATTTTGCCAAATCCAGTTGATCTGGGTTCTTTTCCTTCTTCTTCTTCTTTTTGTTTTTGAATCAGCCTCCAGGTAGCAAAATCTGGCAATCCCACCAGATGGAAATCTTGACTGTCTGTCATCTGCTGTGAATAACTGGCAGGGTAGCAGCAGAGTTCAGCTGGAGCTGGCTTGGCCATCTGCGCTAGATTGAGTTTGCCAGAAAAGTACACCTAAGAGAGAGCTGTGTTCAGGCAAACATGCACTTCAACAGGTACAGAAACTCCCACAGAGCTGGATAGATGCTGGATGTGGCAAATCTTGTCTGCTGCCCTGTGTCTGTCTGTCTGTCCATCTAAAGGGTCTTGTCCTTTTCCCACCATGATCTGCTCACAGGTATGCTTTGGCAGCTTATAAATCTAGTTCAGTGCTGTTGAATTCATAGGCAACTTCTTTTTCTTAGGTTTTGTAGGGAGTGGCAGAAAACCATGTATGAATCTAATCCTCTGCTTTGCTGTCAAAGGGGAACAAAGTAAGTTGAAAGTGCAGCAAATATGAGATTTTGTTGCTATCAGATTTTTCTTGCTGTTCTCACTGAGGGTGATTTACACAGGAACTTAATTAGCTCACGGGATCATAAATACAGCCATAAAGCTGCTTTCGGGTTTTGTGGAAAGCACTTTTGCCCTTTAGCACTTCTCTCTGTCTTGTTCTAGCTGTGACATGCTGCATTTAATAAAGTCTTGCTGATTCAGATCACCAACTCTTCAGCACAAACTTCTTTACTAATTAAGAGCTAAAGAGGCAAGGAGTGAAGGCATCCAAGGCGCTCTTTAAATCAGGTAAATACATTTAGGTTGATAAACAGTGAAGAACCCAGGAATTAATGTGAGTTTTATATTGAAATGTAATATTAGGACTGTCAGTAGGCTTAGTTACTGTCTTCTAATCAACGCTTAACGTTTGGTATTTCTCAGTCCACGTATTATGAACTTGACATAACTGAAGATGGAACAAACTTGTATCAATTCTTCAAGATCAGCACTGAGTTGTGAGGTGCTTTTCCCTGGTAGGACTGAAAGATGGTGGAGACTGTGTGCATGGGGGAGGAGAGACTGAGAGCGTATGAGATGGAGTGAGTTTGGTTTGCAAACGCATGGTTGCTCTGAAAGAGATACAGGCATACACATGGCAACATTCACCTTCAAGGAGCATGTGGTGCAAAACAGTCTGTGACAAGCTGATGAACCTTCTCCTCAGCTTGCAGACTATTTCAGAGTGGGCTCCAGATCAGAAACAACATTTTATTTGGTGTTGTCGAACACTGAACTTTGACAAATGGCATTCCTCCCCAAACATCCTTTTTTCATTTATGCAACTGAGACAGAAGTAGCTAAACTCATAAAATTTACTAAACTCTCCTACCACTTCTGAATTTTAATGGTTGAAACATTAGTACAGACCCAAACAAGCCAAGAACTTTGATTTAAGAAAAACATAATCTACATCAGCTACCGAAAAGCAAGACACAAGCAGCCCTTATTTTGTTTATCCCTGTTACGTGTCCAGTAGTTTTACAACAATAAAAAGTTCATTAGCCAATAGATTATTAAAACCAGAAAAAACCTCAATTCATTGGACTTTGTAAAGTCAGAGACTGTAAATGTCATAATCTAACACAACTAGTGAAGTACTCTGAGAACATGGATAACTCCAACAGTACTAGCAGTAAATTTTATCACCCATGTCCACAATGCCACCAGGAAATTTCTGGAACGTGAATGTGATTTAAAAGCAGAGCTATGTTGTTCACAGAGTCCTCCAGATGCAAAGCCCCTCCCAGCCCCAGCTCAGACATATCCACCTTGGCCAGTGGCCCTCACCTTGAAACGGGTGTCACGTAGTTGCCCGGGAAGACGCCGGACATCCCACTTCTCAGAGACGTCCCCTTGAACCAGCCATCCTGGCACTTCTCAATGACCCGGTACATCTCACCTTTGCGGAGCTCCAGCTCATCATTCTTCTGAGGCTTGTAGGCATACAGGGCTAGGTAGCTGTGGGGAAAGGTCACACAAGAAGATAGCACACAGCTGATGTCAAACACCTCCTGTCCCTCTGACTCCAGTGTCAAAGAGCAAAAACTGAGCAAAAAAATGGTGGTTAAAAAAGGACATTGTTACGGTACACCAAATAAGGAACAGCAGAGACAACTGGATGCTAAAATAGTAAAGGAATAACAAATCAGATTAAAGGGAGAGAGTAATTTAGAAATTCAAGGGACATACTTCTCACTGAAGGCATGACCAAAGCAAAACAATGCCACAAAGCAGCACTGAAGTTAAGGACTTAGCAGCAGTTTCAGAAGGACAAGGCAGTTACAGAGACAGCCAGAGTAACCAGGACTCGAGTAGGAAGGCTTTGTGAAGCTTAACATCTGGATGAAATTAGATTCATATGCTTCAGGGTGGGAGCCACCTCTACTGTGGATTTTCAGAAGAAACTTTTCTTATGGGTAGACTGCTTCAAAAACATTTAAGACAGCTTTTCTTGCAGCTCTCTCACTGGTATTTATGCTGGTCAGTTTTAGGAACAACACACCAAACTGTTCTGATCTGTTATGGTAATTCTTCTATTATGTGGGTAAACCAAAAAATGACAGAGGGCCAAATTCTGCAAGGGGATTTTTACATAAGTAAGTGAAGTGGTGGAATTTGTCTTTGGATGTTTTGCATGCAATTATTTTAATAAATCTTTAATAGTGAACCCAATATGTTAAACTTTTTATTTATTTAATTACACTTTTATTTATTCCCTTTCTTTTGAATCTTTCTTTTTATCTCTGGTTTGTTCTTCTGTTACTACTTCAGGGATGTGTCTGATGTTGTGAAATGACTACAACTTAAAGTCCCTGAAGATACTCTCTCTGTATAGAGAGATCCTTGTTGAAAATTAAGAATGATTTCTTGCACTTTGGGGAATACTGGAAAGTCAGGCTAGGGTAGCAGGAGTGCACACACAGAACAACACTTTCTTTGTAAATACCCCTTTTTTTTTTCATACTGTCACCTTTCTACAAATGCAAAATGGGATTTCTGGTAATTCTGATCAAGGTTGTGCCTTCCTTAGGTGGGTTTTTTAATTTGTGCTTTACGGGCAGTGCAGACAGATTAGGACAAATGGGGAAACTCTTACAGAAAGTACATCTACACTACAAAGTGCAGCAGAATGCTCTTAGGCTCAGGGGTGGGTGAGAAGAGGCTTGCTGCCCACCTTGTAGCAACGAACGAGAGAAATAATGCAAACTATAACTATTGTGATGGTAGACTCGCAGACAATAAAGATGATACATGGCTTTTTACTTCTGTTCTCCAGGAAATATAATTGAAGAATAAATCCTGTTAGTCTTCTTGATTCTATTCCTTTATGGTGCCAGTATATTTCCTTATTTTTATTCTGAAGGCAGTAAATAAACAACAGTAATGAGCAGAATATGAAATATTTGGTAACAGCTCCTTGGGGCACACTTAGGCTGATGTGCCTGGCTCAGTTTACCACATACATGGGTTACAAAGTCTTAATCAGAAACTGTATTTCATTAGTCAATAGGTGAGAGAAACCATCCTGCACATCCTTTGTTTAGCCTCTATAATCAGGTGATCCCGAGTAGGTCTGCGGCTGTTCACCTGATGGAAAC
Source organism: Ceryle rudis (assembly GCA_033439905.1). Classification (NCBI taxonomy): domain Eukaryota; kingdom Metazoa; phylum Chordata; class Aves; order Coraciiformes; family Cerylidae; genus Ceryle; species Ceryle rudis. The sequence goes on from JAAGNO010024331.1 coordinate 9,811, forward strand.
CATGAGGCTACACATGAACTGAAGAACGTAAAAATGCATCACCCTCACATGAAATAAGGCCGCATGCTGCAGTGCTAATCCTTCAGCACTGTGCTCGGTGAGGACATAATGTAAAGTGCCAGACTGCACTCACTTGAGGGAGCAAAAAGTGTGGCACTGACTACCCCTTTTTAAGTTGCTGCTTACACAGGGCTCATATTCAGAAGCTATGGGGAATGCAAGGGGTCAAGGACACAGCATTTTAGAGACACTCCCTTAGCCCTTTCCCTAACGGGCTGCATGGAATAATGTAATTTACAGGTTGAGATGCTGGAAGAAGGTGCAAGGAAAATTATCCTGAGTGAATCATAGGCTGCTTTCCCTGGCAGCTCTCTCCAGCTCTCCTATTTGCTTCCTTCTGTTCCTCCCTGCAGATTTCCCCAGATCAGCCTCTAGTAAGCCTGAATTTCCAGTATCACAATGAGCCTAAACATCCTCCGGAGAGAGTATCAAAATCCTTGCAGAGACTGAATGAAGGTGTAAAACAGCCCAGCCTGGACTCCATGCCAAAGCTGACCGATCTCTGTATGATGAAAACTTGTATGTGATAACCACATAGTGTGACCCTGGGCCGATGGAGGTGATAGGTGCTTTCTTTGTGGACTGGCGATCCTACAAACTACACAGGGCAGTGAGAGTGCCCATCCTTGGGGATTTCTTCCATTAGTTTGTAAAGAAGCAGGGCCTCTCCAAAGCAAGTGACAGGCCCAGACTGGGTCAGTTGCCTGGCCATGGCTGGCATGCCCACCCCATGGGGACAGGCATATGCCCCATGTGCTGGCAGAGAGGGGGCTGCAGGAGAGCTGAGGGGACACCTGCTCTCATACATAGCTTAAAACAATTTGAGTGCAGGCAACTTCTCTCCCCAGAAAGTGTTTCTGGGCAGGAAATCAGGTCTAGGGTCCTGTTTGTTGAGGCTGACTCTGTCTTAAGCCAAAGCCTTTGGACTTGGATATGTTTCACCATTCTTTAGATTTCTAGGTGTAAAATTTCACCAGCAAATTCTCTGCAACTGAGAAGAAAGTGTTAAAACAACAATCTGAAATCTCACAAAATGCAATAGCAAGTTATTCTGGGCTATGTGAAACAATGAGACTAAGGGTTAGGGAGCAGGACCTAAAAGAAGCCAAAATGTTTATTAAAATTTCCCTAAAAAAGGCCTAAGTGAGAAGGTAGCTCATGTTCTTGGCCTCAGGAATCTGCCTGTGACTCAACTTATAATGCAGAAGCCCTAGGGCTCTGTCTGGGGGTTGTACCTCCCCAGTTCTGCTACAGCTTTCAGATAACGTTTCCTTTTTGACTGGAACTTGGCTTGCAAATGCAGAATGACAGACCGGATTACAAGGCTGCTTCATGAGGGAGATGACAGGAGAAGCATGGGAGGGAGAAGGGGAGGCTTGCTGAGGTACAGAGGCAGGGACATTTCCAGAGAGCTGGCAAATGTCCTGATTCAGCAACTAAATACTGGAATTACTGCCAGTTACTGCTTCCTAGTCTGGGCAATGTTTGAAATAAATTTGTGTCCCACTATGTGCCACACAGACTGTACAAGTGGATCACAGGGTGATTGTGAGACCTCTCTGTGATGTGTGGTACCCCTCAGGTATGGAAAACTCACCTTAGTAGCCATGAACAAATTTGGTTTTGTTCTGTTCCAACTCCCCTGCTCTCCTAAAAGCAGATTTGCTATGCTCTATTAGGATTTTATTTGTGAATTCAGACCTTGTTTTAGCCATATCCTAAAACCCTAAAATCATAGAATCATATGGTTGGAAGGGACCTCCAAAGGTCATCTAGTCCAACCCCCCTGCAGTGAGCAGGGACATCTTCAACTAGATCAGATTGCTCAGAGCCTCATTAAGTTCATATGAATGCAGAATTTCTTTTTTTTTAAGTAGTATTTGAAAATACTGATGTGCATATGTGTGTCTATATAGTTCTATTGCTTTCATAAGGTATATGTGATGGAAGGAAAGCGTTCAGTAGTTTAACTAGATGGGTACCAGAATAACCAACCAGGCTAGAAGAGATTTATTATAATTAAGTCTCCTCTTTTTGTTCTGTATCTAGTCAACCTTCTGCTATTCTACACACTATTCAATAAGCCCATATGGCCACGATAGGAAGTTCATTTGCTGCCTTTTTTTATGGCACTGAAAAAATGCATGAGAGGCTGGGTCACGTATGGAATTGTGATCTCTTTCTCCTCAGAATGCTCCTGAACTAAAATTCAGGCTTTCAGATTTCAAGCAAACATGCACACAATTGGAAGCAAAGAGTATGCCGTGACTGAGATGAGCTGCTTACATATTGAGGGGGAGCTGGACCTTCGGTGGTGTTCCCTGATCTCCAATTATTGCACTTGTCCTGGGACCAGCCACAGTGGCTGTTCCAATCGAAGAGGAGTCCTGAAAATACAAAATGAAGAATGTATAAGGATTAAGATGAAGCATTTCCTAAAATCCTGTGTGGTGAAGGCACAGTGGAAAAAATCACACCTTTTATCAATTCCCACACTTTCTATCTTCATGATTCTTCATCAGAAAAGACATCTCTTAGCCATACACATTCCAGAAATATATTTTTGACATGAGGGATATTAAGTTATTAACAGCATTTCCATCTACTTGCCAGAGAAATTTAGTTGTACCTTGCGTGCAGAACTTAAAAGTTTTAGAAAACAAAACTCCTCGACTGCTTGGATTAGCTCTGCAATATTATGTTCTCTGATAAAAGTAACCTTTTCCCCTGAAAAGCTTGGGTTTAAATCTGTTCTCATTTGGTTAATGGTTATAGATCTATGGAGGAGAAGATATGATTCAATCTCCAATATGCAATCTCACTTCTGTATACTGTTTTTATCATCAGGAATACTCTTCTGCTTAAGAAAAAGGTGACAACACAACCAAAACCAGGAGAACCTCTGAATGGAGAAAGTAGGAGTCTACTCTGCTTTTACACAGCAAATAAATCCCCATTCTCATACAGAGAACTGGGCAAGTCTTTTCCAGCAATTAATGTTGAAAGGCAATTCTAAATGTAATCATTCATTTTGCAAATCTTCATGCTCAGCAGAAGTATGTAGGCCAAACTCTTTTGAGCTGTCTCACCAAAGTCCTCATTCATCTATGTCAAAAATGAATCCTGACTGGAAACTTCTCCTGAAGTTACGCCAAGGCCTGTATCAACAGATCTTTGCTGCAAAGACAGGGCAAAGTTGGGCTGAGGGGATTTGCAATGGTTTACTCGAGTAAAAGACCTTTTTTTTAGTGAGTCTAACCAAATGCTGCATGCACATTCCTAAGCAGAATGGCCCTACAAAGTAGGATCTAAGTTTTAGCACAACTTGCAGGTTCGAAAAGAGCCTGTTATGTATAACAAAGATTCTGGGAAGTTCACAGACCTTCAGTGCAACTTTTCTATTCCCAAATGCTATCTAACAAACAGTAAATATCGACTGATTTTGGGAATGGAAAAATAGAGAAATTTTTTTGCAGCTAGAAACTATACTGAATTAAACCAAGACACACATTGCTACTTAATTAATGGATTTCAAGGTCATCTCATTGCAAAGAAGCCTGCATAATTATTACAGTGTTATGCCTTGATAGCATTGCTAGGCTACATTGCTTTGCTGTAGTTTAACACAATATCATTAGGAAATCATGCAGCAAAATATGAAGGCACTGCTCTGTGATTCCATAGCTTTTGGCAACAAACAGCAAGCTGTGTCTCTCTCAACGACATCTATGCTCAATCGTGAAGTTGTAGTGACAAGTACATCTTCTTTTTCTCATTATTTTCCCTTACTTTCTGGCTGCTTGCTCAAACAAGGAAGGTTCCAGGCAGATCTTAGTCCTATGAGTAAAAGTAAGCATTCTTTCCAGCTCTGTGATTAAAGCTTTATTAATCCTGCCTGTCACGTCAGTGAGATAATATCAATTTACAGAAAAAATCCAACCCACTCAAAAAAGTAGGGGTATCTGGAGAATGATCCCTCATTTGTTATTTTGAGCTCGTTAATGAGGTTAGGGATTGCAGAAGAAGCTGGGTGAGAGACCTGGCAGCTGTCTCCTCCAAGAGGTGAGAAACTGGCTGGTTCAAACTTCTTCATCTTGTGTCACCAGTGTACGCCTGCTCTGAGCTACAGAAATTGCCTCCAAGAAAACAGAAAACAGATTGGTCCCCACCCTTTCTTGGTAGGACAAAACATGTTTTCACCTCATGAAAAAACAGACATGAATGAACAGCCTCAGGGTACAACTGTTAGGGCAAAGAAGATCAGAGCAGCGTATAATAGAATAGACTAGACTATTACATTTGGAGGGGATCATCTAGTCCAACTGCCTGACCACTTCAGGGCTGACCAAAAGTTAAAGCGTGTTACTAAGGGCATTGCCCAAATGCCTCTGAAACACTGACAGGCTTGTGGCATTGACCACCTGTAAGACTGTTCCAGTGTTTGACCATGATCTCAGTGAAGAAACGCTTCCTTCTGTCCAGTCTGAGTTTTCCCTAATACAGCTTTGAGCCATTCCCACACATCCTGTCACTGGATCCCAGGGAGAAGAGCTCAGCACCTCCCTCTCCACTTCCCCTCCTCAGGAAGCTGTAGAGAGTAATGAGGTTGCCCCTTAGAATCCTTCTCTCCAAACAAAACAAGCCCAAAGTCCTCAGCCGCTCCTCCCAGGGCATTCCTTTCAGCCCTTTCACCAGCTTTGTTGCCCTCTTCTGGATGCATTTAAGAGCATTCACGCTTCTTAAATTGTGGGGACCAGAACTGTGGGGCACACAGCACTCAAGGTGAGGCTGCACCAACTTGTTTGACCAACTGGTTATGCTGTGTTTGATGCACCTGAGGATGCTGTTGCTTCTCTCAGCTGCCAGGGAACATGGCTGACTCATACTGAGCTTGCTGTCAACCAGCAGCCCCAGATCCCCTCCTGCAGCTCTGCTCTCCAGCCACTCCTCTCCCAGTTTATACTTGTGCCTGGCATTACTCCATGCTAGGGCAGAACACAGTAATTTGACTTGTTACATTTCCTCCCATTAATCACTGCCAAATGCTCCGATCTATCTAGATCACTCTGCAAAGCATCTTGTCCCTCAAAAGAGTCAACAGCACATCCCAGCTTGGTATCATCAGCAAACTTGCTAATGGTGCAATTCAACTCCTGCATTCAGATCATTAATAAATATATTAAATAGAACTGGCCCTTGAATTGAACTGTGAGGAACACAGTGGGTGACTGGTTGCCAGCCACATGTAAACCCCTTTCACTATAATCCTTTGAGCTATGCCCTTCGCCCAGTTCTTCACCCAGTGCAATGTCCACCCACTCATCCCAGAGCTGGACAACTTGTCCAGGAGGATTTGGTGAGGGACAGTATCAAAAGCCTTGCTAAAATCCAGAAAAACTACACCCATCACCTCTCCTTCATCTGCTAGGCAGGTGACCCTATCAGAGAAGGATACCAAATTAGTTAAACAGGACTTCCCTTTTGTGAACCCATGTTGACTGCCTTTCAGTAGTACCCACTATCATTTTCTCCATCACTTTACCAGGAATTGAAGTTAGACTAAGAGGTCTGTAGTTCCCTGGGTCCTCCCTCATGCCCCTTCTGTAGACTGGAATAGCACTGACTAGCTGCCAGGCAGCAAGAACATCTCCAGACTAGCAACACCTTTGGCAGATGATCCAGAAGGTTCCTGCCATAACATCTACTAGCTTCTTCAGTACCCTGGGATGAATCCCATTAGGTCCCATGGATTTGTGAACATTCAGCTGATATAGCTGGTCCCTTACAATTTTAGTGTCCGCAAATTGAAAGTCACTGTTTCCACACTGTGGCCCTCTGACTCAGGGGACTGGGCAGTCCAAGATCTATCAGTATAATTAAAGACTAAGGCAGAAAAAAAAGACACTGAATGCCTCTGCTTTTTCTTCATCCCTATTAGTCAGATGACCATCTTCAACAAGTATCAGTCTAATGTTTTCTTTAGACCTTGATGTTAACAATCTTAAAAAAAAGTGCCCTTCTTGTTATCTCAAATAATATTGGCCAATTTCAACTCTAACTGAGCTTTGGCTTTTCATGTATTCTCCCTGAATAAACGAACCATTGCTCTGTACTCTTCCTGAGAAGCCTGACCTTGTTTCTAGAGATCATAAAGATTCTTTTTACTCTTGAGCTCCATGAAGAGTTCCCTATTCAGCCAAGCTGGTCTTCTGCCCTGCTTACCTAACTTAGAACACAGTGGAATTGCCTGCTTCTGTGCTTCTGAAAGACAGTTCTTAAAGACTGACCAGCACTTGTGGACTCCTAAGTCCTCAGAAGCAGATTCCCAGGGTATGCTGCTATATAGCTCCCTGAATAGTTTAAAGTTTGCTCTCCTGAAATCCAGGATAGCAGCTCTGCTGGTTTTTTGGTTTTTTTTTCATTACACTGAAAATTTTAAACTTAATCATTTCATGATCACTGTGGCCAAGACAGACACCTACCATCACAACCTCATGAATCCTTCTGTATTCACAAATAGCAAGTCTAGGGAGGCATCTTCCCTAGCTTGCTCACTGTGTACTTATGACAACAAGTTATCATCTCCTGCAAACTTGGGAAGAATTTCCAAGACCTGCTCATCAGAGCAGTGTGACAAACCCAGATGATGTCTGGGAATTTGAAATCTCCCATAAGGACAAGGGCTACTGACCCAGAAATTTCTCCTAAGTGCATATAGAATAAGTGATTGGCACTTAGAACCTGGCACCCAATACAACATCTCCTTGGTTTTCCACCCCCTGAGTCCTAACCCAGAGGCTCACCACCACAACATCACTAACTGTAAGGGGTGTGAAATCAAACTTCTCCCTTATGTACAGTGCCACACCTCTGCCTCTCCTGCCCTGCCTACCACTCCTGAACAGCCTGTAGCCCTCCATCCCAGTGCTCCAGCTGTGGGACTCATTCTACCAAGTCTCACTAATACCAATGATATTGTAGCTCTGGGAGCTGGTCAACACTTCCAGTTCACCCTGCTTGTAAGACATGTGCTAACCCCTCCTTAGCTCCTACGATCCTCTCTCTACACACCTCAGCAGAAGCAGAGCTTGCCGAGTTGTATCTATACCAGCCAGGAGTGCCCACCGCAGGCAGCCTGGGCTAAACCAGCCTGACTGCAGAAAGGTTAGCTCAAGCTTGGAGAGCAACGTAGCTACCTAAGCATCATCTATTTGCCTCTTTGCACTGACAGTGGTGGCTTCTGTGTCTTCTGTATTATCGGAAGCATGAATCCAAATACTTTCAATGCACTCTTACACTTGTACTACCATACAGTCCTAGGGATTAAGAAATCATATAATTGTCATTCACTGTTGCTAGATGACAGCGTTGCTTTCTTCCTTGAATAACTCCAAAGAAATCTCCACAGTTGGGTATGTTCTCTATCCACTTGACACTCAGCTTCTTACTGTAACATTGCTGCGTTTGGTGCCAGCCTGGACCCTACAAACTGTTTATTTTTGCCACTTTGTACATCCTAGTATCATATGCATCCAAACTCTAAATCAGTGCCTGCTTCCTGGCTGTGCTCCAGTTTTTCTTTAGCTGCTCTTCCCTGCAGGCTTTGACACGGTGGTGTACTTGCTAGTCTGCCTGTGACCCTGTTTTTCATCATCACGGTTTTACTCCACGGGACCCGCTGGCCTTCCACTGTATTGAATTCAGGTCCTCTGTTTGCATCTTGGCATTTATTTTCACACAAGTATTCTGCTCTGTAGCTTCATCTGCCTCTGTGCTCCTTGATGAATTCTCTTGGTGGCTGCCTGATTGTTACTCTGCATCTGAATGTTCACCAGCTTTTCATTTAAACTACAATCCCTGACACAATTGGTGAAGGCTCTCTAAGCTTCCTCTTTCAAGGTCCTTTTCTCTCTCTTATGTATCGCTAATTAGCTTATATTATAAGATTATTGCTAGATTATTTTGCAAAATAATATCTGCACTAAGATTTCAAAGTGACTGAATTTTCTAAAAGAATAATCCTCTATTTCTTCATACTTTTGATTACCTTTCCTGGAAGCTTATTTTCCCATTTTCCATTCCTACACATTTTTTGTGAGTCTTCCCAGCTACTGGTAACACTAATAATCCTCCCAGAGCACACCACAGATCTTTCTCCATCACAGCTGGTACCAGGGCTTGTTCATTTTCCTTCTTTATTTAGCCCTGGAGCCAGGTTGTACTTTTGCTTTTGTGATCTAAGGAACAAGGTACTAAACATGTCCTCCTTTCCTCTTCACCTGCTCAGGGGAACGGGAATCTGAGACAATGCTCTGATTTTTTTGTTCTCTGCTTTGATACCTTTTGGGAGGTTTGTGTGCCATGTCCTTACTTTCCTATGGCGTATTCCTGCGTGATCCACCTTCCTGTGGCACCAGGCACGCACGCACGCATGCACACAATCACAGGGAGGGCTTAAATACTGCGGCATTTTTGTCTTTATCCTTCTTCCATCTCTGCTACTCACCAATGCTAAGCCTTACGCCGGAGGGGATGTCTCTGACAGCCAGGTTCCTAAGAGGCACGTGGGCACCAATTGCTAAAAACAGGCACCTCGTAGAGTTTTCTCAGGGATGCATTAAGAAATACTTCACTGTCTGATTCCCATGGATTTTTCTGTGGTCTAAGCAGCAAGAGTCACTTCTGAAAATGCCATTTGGTGCCTGTCTTTATCCTTCTGAGCCTATAATGCCTTTTAACATCTGGCCCTTGAGTTTCCAGGTGTGACCTGCTGGGTAACCACACTGTAGCACACCTCCTGATTAGGAGGCCGTTTACTCTAATGGTGGTGTGCAGTTTGCTGAATTAGACACTGCCAACTCTCATAACATTTACTTAGGCCACTAAACACCCAAATCCAGCTCCTTCATGTTCTCACTCCAATCTGGCATCCTCTGAGTGCCACTTACCACTGCTGATGTTTTCACCTCAACAGAACAGCTCTTCTCTTCCAAGGGACAATACAGCCCCAGTTGCCAGCCAGCAAAGAAAAGTAGCTGTATGAAGGGATGCTGAAGAGCACCTCTGGATACCTCTGCACTAATTCCTGCTTCTTTGCATCTGTTAGGAGCACAGCAATGTCACCTATACTGCAGAAGGGTAAATCTTGAGTAAAACTCCTGGGCTGTACACACAGACACAACAGCGCTGCACGACAGACACCTCACTCCCAGCTCATGCTGTGCTGTCTGTTCCTACCACCAGCTACTCTGGTGTAGTGGGTGATTACGTACCCATGGGCTGGATAGTAATAGAAAAGGACTTTTTGCTTTTTGTCTGTAAACACAACAGCCTCCTTATGACCACTGAAACACAACTTCTCCCTCTCTCCCCAACACTTTAGATCATACCTTATGGAAACTCATAACTCATGACTTGAGGCCTTCTTAACAACTGTCAGTTTCTTCCTCCCAGTCTCTGTGTTGGCCGTTACAAGGAGACTTTATGCAAGGGCCAAGAATGAAGAAAGGCTCTGCACAAAGGAATCTTGGGGCTTGGCTAAACTCAGTCTAGTCCTAGTAGCAACACGGTCCTCTGGAGCAAAACTGCAATGGAGTACAGGGACTCTGTACGCATTATTTCCACCATCATTTTTAGATGCCTAAGTGAGTCACAGCACCAGGCACCATTTGGGTGCCGTGCAACATGAAGAGAGCCAAAGATAGCCGACAAAAATGAACTTTGCAGATGACTGCCCAGCCTGAGGGTCAGCATTTCCTGGTGAGAACATTCTGACTTCCTCAGAAGTCACCACATCACATCTAAGCACAGATGGATCTCATTCCTCCTCCAAATGATAAGTATTATTTGCAGGAGAACTGCCGGAGTACCAAAACAAATTGCACTTTAATGTATATGTAATGATGTATTTTTATTACAGTTTATAGCATATACTCTCGGGTAAATAATACACTGCTGAGATGTTGCTGCCTCTTGTGTCAGCTCTGACATATATTTGAAAGCAACCAGCCTGGCAAAACATTACTGACAAGCCCAAAGAGACCAGCATGTTAAAGGTAATAACCATTCATCTGGGCTGAAACTTCATCTCAAATTCATTCCCTTTCTCTCTTCCCATCCACACCTCTATGAAAGCATAAGAATTAGTAGCCCAGACTTCAGGCATAAACTACTTTTTTCTCTCCCTTGTAGATTTACTTTAGATTTTCACCAGTACTTTAATGCCACATTTGTGGTTTAATTTGAAAAGACATAGTGCCTGTGGGGATTAGTGAAGTGCTTGCAAGAGCGTGGGGCTTGATCTTGGAGGGGAACAGAAGTCACGAAGACAGTGATAAAACTAGGAACACAATACAATGATATTGCAGGTTGCAGCAGCCTTCACAGAAAAAATAATTGCTGCTGCTATCAGACGAATCAGCTCTTACCATCTAGAAAATCACCAACCAGAAATCTCTATTTTGACATCAAAGCAAATCCAGCACTGTCTCACCACAGGGCACTTATCATACTCATTAATTCACAGGAAAATTTCTTTTAATGTCTTGAATGCATATTTACAGCTTACTTTAAATTTAAGATTGCTTTCAAATAAGAGAAAAGCACTCAAACATTCAGCTCACATAAGTTGACATACCATCCTATGGAAATATCACAAAAAATAGGTTAATGGTCTTTAAGATTCCTGTGACTCATTTCTTTAATTCGCTGACTCCACAGAACAATGACTGTGGCAATCACTCTAGGCCTTAATGTTCCTGGAAATAATGTATTATCACTTAATGCATGGTAATGCCACCAAGTATTGATGAAAAGTGTTACATGCAAGATCAAGTAGCCTCATCAAATGCTAATTACCGAAGTGGGAGCTGAAATGGACTTACCAATTCTAGAGTAAGACTTTTTCTTCCATAATAGTATGTGTGTGAAAAACAAATGTGCACGATAACAGCTGCAGTTGCATAAATAGCTGCAGAGGCATAAATGGCTGCATAAACACCCAGTTCCTTCCTAGAAAAACTTGAACTAAATTTATATTAATTAGCATTTACTGAGGGATTCTTATAACCTCTAAGTATCTGCAGCTGGGGATGAAGGTGAGGCAGAATATTATGCCAGACTGTTTTAGCACCACATTGGCCCTGATTGTTTTTTAGCTTACAGACGGCCAAAAACTCTAGACCATATCTTCTGTAAATAGCTTACGGAGCTACGCTGAGAGCTGGAGAAGTCACATAAATGTACTTCCTGAGCTTCCATTTCCACCATCTCCTGCAATCTAAGAATGGCTGCAAGTTGGAATTAAAAAAACCTCAAAATATTTTTCAGCGTCTCCTTCCAAATGCTCATCTGACATTACCATCCATAAAAGCACTGATTATTCTGGTTTGCAGCTTCACAGGTCCCCCAAATGAGGACTAATTAAGCATCATGTGGATGAGCATCATGAGAATTATATTTTATTCAGCCTTGTTTCTCTCTCAGACTAACCCTTTCAGCACTGAGCACAAGTGTCTAGCTCTCCTCCATGAGGTTTTAAATGGTTTTATAGTAAATAGTTTCTTGCAATTCTGGGATCAAAGAACATGAAAAAATAAATGCAGAAAGACAAGAATGCTTAAAGTGAAAGCTTGACCTCTAAAAGATGTTATTTCCAGCCCATGTTCATAATTATCCTTTTGATAACTGCACAACAAACTCATCAGGATCCTATGCCATGCATCCTGCATTGTGGTAAACAAATAAACAAAACCCCAAACAAACAAAGAAGGGAAAACACACTCTCTAGTAACTTCTGTTCCAATGTCATGCATGTACAAATCCCACGTGCTGACGGACAGTATTTTGTGTTAGAGTGGAAAATACCAGGAGAGTGCCTTGCTTGCTCTTGGGGCTTCCAAATCAGTAGTTGACTGGTAGGTAGTGTAAAGCCTCGGGATTAGCCCTGTGCAAAAATGATTTCAGTGGCAAAATGTTTTGGGGTTACGACCCTGAGGAGCATGTGGAAAAAAAAAAAAAAAAAGTGATTGTTTTACAAGCAACAGGATTTCATGTGCAGTTGAATAACCCTTCTAAAGCTCAACCTTCTCTTCCTAGATCCTGTAAAAAATTAGGTTCTGTGGTTCTCAAAAAATCTTTCAAAATGTATTTGTGATGAGACAAATTATAGGATAAAGAGAAGACACTGTCTCTAAACTGGCAGTTTCTGAAAGGTAATTTTGCTTTGACCTGGATTCTTGGTAGTTGATGCAATAAATCAATAAACTGAGTCAGCTTCTGTGTCTCATTTGCAACAGTTTTGACAAATAATGTAATATATCCCAATAGGCACAGAGTATATTCAAATACCTATCAGTAGCCAGAAAAAAATGCCTACCGCAAACTCTGATTAAAAAACTTAACTCCTTCCCACCTACAAAACCCCCAACAACAATTCTTTATAAAGTTACTTAAAATACAGATGCAATGAATAGGCGATGTTCTAAACAATTTAGAGTCGAACTGGAAATGTACTGGAAATGACCATGGAGTAGTTTAGGATAGACTTCAGAAAAGTGTCTTATCCTGTCTTCATGACATATTTTGATCTAAATGAGAGAAACACAGGTCAGTGTAATATAACTTTTTCAATTTTGACCAGTGCAGCCTCCTGAGATAGCTGCCCCTGGTTTCAGCTGTCTTACTCTCATTAATGGATGGACAGTCAGTTGTCATTCACAGCCAGCAGCAGAGCAGGATGGATAGAATTTGGACTCCAGGTCAATGCTGAAGAACACCTGAATTTCCTTTTTTTTTTTTTTTCTCAGAGCGTGTCATGCACTTGAAAAATCAAAGTTCATTTTCAGTCTCTGAATTTTATGTATAATCTGTATGCTTCTCATGGTCAGCACATTTAGGTTATCAGCCAAGGCTCTAACAGAGTTCTGCTATTACATTTACTCAGCTAAAATTCAGCACTTTTAAATAACTGATAAGGAGTCACATTTCCAAATGATTTACATAGCAAGAAACTTCAAGGAATATTTTTCATCTCAAATACCATCCCTATTTGGGACTGGGAGAGTGCAAGACATTGTTCTCAGCTTTTCTTGAACGTGTGGCCTCTGGTTAGGAGCCTGTACTAACGTCCGCAGATACAAACAGACTTCTTGTGCATGGTGATGAGATGTTCAAAATACACAGCAGTTCCTTCTGCCAGGAGGATCCTTTCTTCCTCACTCAGCTGTTATCGTAGTGTGCACAAAGCCACACTTCATTATTCATGAGATGCATTTTCTGTTAAAAATCAGGGGATTTGGAACCGTACTGACCTATGACCTTTCCAAATAGCAGGGAAGAATAATTCATAAGGGGTGCAAATGGAAGCAAGACAAGCCATCTGAGGCCTAGACACAATTACTGTCCAGGGGGACCTTCCCTGCTCCCCAGGGAGTCTCAATTACAAACTGCTCCTTTGCACCCGTAACCTAATTCAGCTTCATCCCCATCACAGGCCTGCAGCACTACTAACATCTTCAATAAAAATCCATTTTGCCAGCATGACAGGACATTCTGCTTGACAGACAGACACTATTACCTTTTAGATGGAGATCTTAGGCTTAATGAGTGATACTCAGCATGCAACAAAAAGTATACAAGAAGTAAATTTGGCTGCAAGTGAAATGAAGATCCCAGCATTGCCTTTTTGAAAAGAAATGCTTTGTATCATGGCTATTGGGGTCTTCTGGTCACTATTTTATCCAGCTGAGGTTGCTTGAAGTTGATTCTTCTGCTTTTGAGCATCACTAGGTTTGCAATTAATGAAAAAGTTTTCTAGACCATCACTCATTTCAAAATGCATCTTGGTATTTGGGAAACAGTTGAGTTGGTTTTGCTTAAAGAACAGTGAACATGTTATGGAAGGCCTGGAGTCTTCAATTATTAAATTTATGATATGCAGCAGTGCTTTCAAAACATGTGATTTCATACTCTGGTCTGCATGTCAGTGCTCAATACACATAAATCTGTGCCCTCCTGGAGAAGCAGGAGGCTTATAACAGTCTAACAACTCATAAAAACAAAAAACATGCCATCTCAGCGTGAAAGCCTGGTTTCAATTCACAAAAATTGTCAAAAGCCACAGGAATATAGTACTAGGCATGAAAGTCCTTCTAAGGGGTGGAATACTTTCCACATTTACTGAAACATCTGAAAATTGCACCTAAATTTTAAGTTCCTACAGTGCCCCAGATGTAGGTGCTTCAGGTCTGCAAGGAAAACGGATGCTTGTTTTAAGAAAACTGTTTTGCTGGGCACCAGCCGGTTGCCTGGGGTAGGGGACCAGATGCCATTCAAGAACTCCTCTAATTGAATTCTGCTTGTTCAAAGGACAGGCTATAGGAAAATTGTGTCAAACTTTTAAAAAAGGCAGAAACCTCCCTGCAAGCTAAATACTAATACTGACACGTACCAATGAAGCTCATACCTACTAAACTGACCTAAATTATTTTCTTTCTTTTTATGAGCTCTGTTAAACAGACAATGATACAGTGCCTGGAAATTTCAAGGACATAATGCAAAGACACAATAAACCAAATATGGATTCGAATGGTGAAAGAAAAGGCATGTATTTGCTAGATAGTCAGCACTGAAACTGTAAACTTGTTTTCCTTGTAAGAAATACGCTTTGGCTGACTTTGCTGCTGCAAACTGGCAGGAGCTTGAAATGGCTACAGAAAGAACCACTCAAGGGCTGTGACAATGACTTGCAGGGCAGAGAGGTTCCTCTTCAAGCTAGGGAAGAAAAGGTGAGACATATTTCTGCGGCAGAGCTTACCAGTAAGTTTGGCAGCTACATGCACAGCCTTCATATCAACCTGCCTATGCTCTCAGCACTGCCCCTGAGATCTTCTGAAGCAGCAGTAGAATCAGTTTACAGGTTGCCAAGATGTCAAACCCCTAACAAGACATACAGGACATTTACCTTAAAAATGGCAAACACATTTTAGAATAAAACGATCCAAATCCAAGATTCTCACTGCCCCAAAAGCCTTGATCGGGGGCTTTGTTTATGCTGCTTTGGCTGGCGCTGGGCCATGTGAATAAAGGAAAAGTGCTGAACTGATTTTCTTTCTAAGGGTGCAGCATCGTTAAGTGTTTTGGAGCTAGGTCATGTCTAAGCAGATGGTAGAGAAGGAACAGTATTTCTGACATTGTAAATTAAAGTGTAACCCCTATTATTATGGGATTAATAGATACATAAATATGTACTGCACAATTTTACTGTACATTTTTCTAAGAGGCAAATTCTGAACTCTTTGTAGACCTAACTAAGGCTGAAGAAGGTGAATTCATGTTGGTATCTCTGGTGATTTTGTTGCTACTCCTGTAACAGTGAGGCATTTTTCTGAAGGCTACTCCTACAGCAAGGAGAATATAGTGAAAACTTCAAATCCAATTTATTTTTTTTTTCCCAACAGACCCACATTCCCAGCAAAGTTTGCAAAGGAAAATGTTTAAATCCCTCAAATCAGAAAGCAAATACTAAGACCCCCAAAAGCAGAGATATGTATTCATACATGTAAATGACACGCTTGGGGTGACTGGGTCCTTGGGGTGCAATCATTCTTTCCTTTGACAGAGGGAAATGTCTTTTCATTGAGGCTGATCTGAACCAAGACTCTTTTTCCCCTGCCTGGATTTTGGCCAAGACAATTTTGGCCAGCAGTGAAGGAGGCATGTGCTCAGCTGCCTTGTCTGCAAACCTGCTGTATGCCCTGAGGCAGAAGAACCACTCCCCAAACCTGTTCCCACCATGGGCACACTGGAGTGGCTTTATTATACCCTAGCCCTAGCTGTGCTTTTGATCACTGATTACATCTGCTGGAAAGGACCCAACCAACCTTCCTTCAGGCTGGATTTTGATAACCACAACTTGTTACAGAGAACACAGGGCCCTTCTTGTCCCCTAGCACTTGTGCCCAAATGCCACAATGGTCTGCAAAATGAGTAGGGCTTTACACACCAGTTCTTTTAAAATGGGGAGGAATAGTCAGGGCACTTTGTGCTTCATAGTCTTATTTTTTTTGTGGTTTACTAGCTTAGAATGAGACTTCATGTGACTCTCGGAAAGGGTGTACATGGCTTTTTCCCCTGACTAGCACAAGAATAGAAAAGCCACAGTCTGTCACATCTCTGTAAAGTCCAAATGTGTCACTCTGAGTGCCAAAAACCTGGGTGTCATTAACTTGACAAGCTTGGGACCCTCACTCATGCCTAGTTGTGCTGCTTCACAGATGTCCCAGCACATCTTGGCACATGTCATATCCTCACCTTCACCCTCCTGCTGAGGGCTGAAAGGAGAGGGAAGATCTTATAGCACAGACACTTTGCCTGGAAAAGGCACGTGGAAGAAAATAATCTAAATTACAGTTGTACCGAGCTGCCTCTCTGGCCCCCACACGTGGCTGGGCAGTGGAGGGAGCTGAGCAGCTGAAGCAGGAGCAGAAGATAGTGCTCTGTTGTGGCAGCGTCCCCTTGGCACGCCATTTTGCCTGGCCCTGTGGCACACACTGACATGCACACAGGCACTCTGCCTCCCCCGGTGTCCTTGCTGCAGGGGTCTGGGGGCTCATGCCATGGGTGGCAGCATGGTGCAGCCATCGAGACTGACCCCACAGTCTGGGGCACCACACTGACCCCAGCATTAGCAGGCATTCCTGCCCAAGGCAGTCCCTGAACTTTGGTGCTTGTCCCTTTTCCTACACTGCCCTGTCCCAGCCACATACAGACATACCAGTACAGGCAGTGGCTGTGACTTGTATCACTTCCCGTTCCAGTCCACAGCGGGGTTGGAAAGTGATCCCCGTTTGTCCTGATATGGGGATATGGGTGCAAGGGGCAGGAAGGTGTGGCCAGAGAGAGGAAAAGGGCAGGGCTGCTTTATTCAGCAGAGAAATGGTGGGTGGGAAGACTGTGCCATGCTTAGGTTATCAGCAGCACAGACCACAAGGAGCTGGTCTGTAGAGGGAACTTGTTGCTGCTACCCTGCACACCAAGTGTATAGATGACTGAGCCGGAAGGCCAAGGCAGAAGGGGTTTGGGACTATTATTACTCTCTATTCTCTTCTACACCTTCAAACTGCAAATAACCACTTGGGTTCCCTGATCCACAGAAACAGTGGGCATTTGCAAGGGGTTTCATCGCGTTCCTGGTGAGTTTGGATCCTGTTTCTGCCAGGCTCCCAGAAACAGCCTCTTGGAAGCTCCTTCTGGGACCTGTGGGGATGTCCAGGGGGATGGTCCTCTGCTCCCTCGTTTGAGAGGAGGAAGGAAGGATGGATGGATGGATGGATGGATGGATGGATGGATGGATGGAAGCATGGCTGGCTACACCCTTAGCATGTCTGACCCTTTAAAACCTCCATGGGTGTTCCTGAACAGCAGCTAGTTGCTGGATACAACACTTGTCAAAGCATGGCACATTTGCTCATCCCTCCAATGATCCACAGGCAAACAATTAACTCCAAAAATCTTTTTTATCCCCAATGTGTGAATTTCATACCAACATTGCTACCCTACAGGGTAACAGAAATATTCAGGGTAACAGGATCACTCAAAATTATTCCTTTCTACAACAGAAAGTGATGCAACATGAGCCACCTTACTTCAAACAAATTGTAGGATTACTTTTATGTTTAAACATGTTGCATTATTGTGAATCAAATATCCTTTATCCTCCCACTCCTTATGCCTGCCCACTGAATAATGAAAGGATGGGAATGACGGATGCCAAGTACTGCCACATCAGGACGACAGCACGCCCCAACTGCTTGGTACAAAGGTCAGCCGTTTTGAAAGAGGCAAGGCAATGGCAGCCTGTCCATCTAGGGTGCCCAAAATCCACCCCCACCCCTGCCTTACCTGGGCTGGGGCGCTGGAGGAGAGGTGGCTCAGTTCACCGATCCTGGCGGCTGCCCGCGGGTCACTGGAGCTGATGAGGACAGGGGCGCTGATCTCCATGGAGTGCCGGTTGCTGGCAGCCTGAGAGGACTTGTGCGTCATGCTGAGGGCGGTGAAGGAATGGCGCTTCTTGGCATTCTTCTTGCCCTCCGCCTGTCGCTGGGCTGCCCCAGCTGCCCCAGCACCGGTCAGCGTGGAGCACGGTGCCAGCCCCACCGCTGCAGCCGCTGCCACCGCCGCTGTCTCTGTCAGCAGTGGCACGTCGCAGCCGGAGGCAGCAGCTGAGCACGTCTTGTCCATCTCGATGAGCTGCTTGGCGGATTCATTCAGCTGTGTGTGGAGGGAAAGGGGAAGATAAAAAAAAGGTTAAAAAATAAAAAGAAGGGGGGATAATAACAGCCCATCATATCTTGCTGGTGGCAGCTGCTGGAGCTGTCCAGTCCTTCCTCCCTGAAGCACCATGATCCTTTCCTGGTGGCCTACCCCAACCTCAGCTGTGGATCCAGCAAGGGGATCACACTGAGCACCAAAGTGTGGCAGCTGCCTCCTGGGGCAGAGCTGGGTCTGGGATGCTGTGCTTGTCTGCATGACTACAGGGCTTGCTGCAGGGTGGATCTGCCCTGGCAAAGGAGGTCCTTGGGACAGGTGCCAAAACCAGCCTGGTTTCACCTGTCCATGATCTCTCAGTCATCCAGGCAGGGCCCCAGGAGGCACACTAGCACATTTTGCTTCCCAAAACCTGGCCCAAGCCAAGTGTTACTGTCCAGCTTCAGGGTGATGCCCAATTTCTTTAATTTCCTGAAGCTGGGTGAATTATTTCCATCCACTTCTTAATGCCAGGAAAATCAAAAGAGAGGCAGAATAAGCATCCAGGAGAGTTAGACTAGAAACAGGCACTACAGATTGGTGCACATCAAGCTACAATGTTTAAAAAATGACCATTCCCCAGAATAGCTTGTCCCAGGCTGCAGAGGCAGAGCCAGGGGAACGAGGTAGGAGCCTCTTCATCAATGTCTCACTGTTCCTAGGTCCATCATAGGCCTATGCTTGATGCTTTCCACAGAGGGTTTTGATTCAGAGGCACAACTTCTAAATCATTCCAATTTCATCTCCCTGCCTTCCACCTGCCACAGTTTAGCCAAACGCAGATGAAATTGGAAGGCATTTTTTCCAGCTGTATCACTTCAACTGAAGAAGAGCCTGATAGCCACTGGAAGACTTGCTCTTGGTCCAACTTGAAAAACTGGTCTCAGTGATCCTCCCAAAGGGTTTAACCATTGGCCTACAGCCCATGGAGACAGCAGAGCACCAGGATGTTCAGGCCTGTTTTCAGCCTGCTGTTCCTCATTCAGTCCACACTCACAGATTACCCCTTGCCTATAAATCGTAAAGGCATGCGGGGTGGGACAACTCTGAAGTCTCTCACCTCCTAGACACCATAACACCTACAGGAAAGCTACGCCTTACGTAGCTGGAGAGGTTTGAGGTGCGTACAGGTGTTACAGTCACTGACGAGACATGAAGTGCACTTTGAAGTCTGCAGTGCTTTCTGCACAGCACTCATTGCCCGTAGATCTTTCCTCGAGGGGTGCTAACAGCTGTCGGAAAATGGCACATTTTGCCAACAGACCTTTATATTAAACTAGGATGCACCACAATACGTTTGCATTTAATGAATGAAAACAACATATGAAAAAGGAAGCCACGGCTAACGCACATGTGCTTTTGCATGCACTGCTGTTTTGAGATGCACATAAGCCAGGGGTGCGTGTAAGTACTATTCTGGACCACAACTAGGTTATTTTTGTTTCTATAACCACTGTATGAATTATGACAGCATCCAAAACAATGAAAGACAAGGTCTTCTCAGGCTCTTAATAGAAAAAAAAAAGAAAAAAAGAAAAAAATAGTTGCTGCTCCAAAGCAAGCCAATTTAGAAACCTAATACAAGTGAAAATAAAAGGAAAAAAGAGAGGGATGGGAAAGATAACAATAGAAGTGTGCAGTTAAACAAACAGTGTAATTGAGTAGCTTTTATGACTCCCAACCACTGCCACCATGCTGTAAATATGAGTAAGAAATAGATACTGCTAGCCTAATGCAAGGTCTCCTAAATTTGAAAGTACATCCGACTCCAGGAGGACGCATTCTGAGTAACAGGCAATAAACACACTAACACCTAGAAAGTAAACATCAGATCCTTCATTCTGCGGTGGCTTCCACCAAGTCAACCAAGAGCCTCCAATTAGTGATGCTCCACTACTGTCAGAACTGCTGGGAGTCCTGCAACCATTCAATTAGCAGACCATTTTCCCAGCTGCACTCTCCAACTGGAGACCACGCTTACAGCCAGCACAGTGCACTGCACCTGCCAATTTTTGCCAATAACAGCTGATCCCGTTTCAGATTCTTCAAGAACGTCCATTATTTCCCACTTCATCACGGTTTAAATTGGTACAACCTAATATTTGCCAGCAGGCTCTGAGTTGCAAGGAAACCAGATGGCTCACCTCCCTTAAGTAGGTGTTACAGCTCCGCTTACCCAATTGATGGAGATGGTCTAGCTGAATTATTTGAAATATTAAGGAGAAAAGGAGAAAGACATCAAATATGCATGATTCTTTTCTACAGCAAAGGATGAGAAAATACTTGCTCATCAACAGCAAGCAGGAAAAGACCACATTTTAACTATTTGACATAGAAAAATATAGAGTACAAAAAAAAATTAATAAATTCAGAACTTCCTGATTTTACAGCACCGTTCCATACGGATAATGAAGCGCTCCAGTTATTAAAATCAAAACTCTGATTCTTTTGTAAGAATGAGATTATAAATCTCACTGGCTGGAATCCAATTTAGCGCTGAAGCTGTTTTTAAAACAGCCAGATCCATTACTTTTTTTGTTCAAAGCAAAACCTAGTTAAAAAGGTCAATAAGAGAGCTAGCATTTATACTTGGGGTGATAAAAACCAGCCCTGTATTGATAGAAATAAAGTCATTCTCACTATCAGTAGAAGATTAAAGGCCAAAAGAAAACCCTTCCCCAAAACAGTCAAGCTAATGAACTTCTGAGAATGTCAGAGTCTTCCTGAAATACTGGGAAAAAAATTATTTTGGTCTGCCAAGATAAAAAATGCTTTATAGCTTTACAACTTTATTTTTGTAGGGAACTGTTTTTAGACAGCTTTGCCCACAGATGCTGTAAAGTACTTCCCAAATAGGCTATGAAAGCCAGAGAAAAAGTTCTGCTTATTATTTTGTAAAAGCAAATGGTGCTGTCTCTTCACAAAGAACTTTTAGAAACTCTTTTTTAAAAGTAAACATGATTGCAAAATTCTTATTTTAAGCTCTGAGTATGTAAACAAGCATTGCTTTCTGGTGTCTGTCATCTGATCTTCGGGGCAAATCTGCTGCTTCCAGAGGAGAAGCTTAATGGAAAGTTCTGACCCACAGTCAGTCTCAGGAATTTGACATTTCTGGAAGGCTGTAGCTCTTACGACAACCTAGAACTCGACTTTCTTGCCTATTTTTCATCCCTCCTCTAGAAAGAACCTACATCTGAAATTCTGCTCCTGCTAATCCCAAATCGTAAAATGCCCTTGAGAATGCAGTGGGACTGATTTTACCCTAAATCCGTAACGAGGGGATGTCCTAGAAAACATTGCTGAATGATTTAGCAGGATAAGGACTGGATTTGACTACCAAACCAGTCAAACATTCCCAGCATCCCTGCAATCCTGGGTCTGTGAATGCAAAACCTTGTGAGGGAAAGCCTTATAATAAACGGGGGGCCCCAACCATGTAAGAGATGAGGTGAAATGGTATAGTAAAACTGTTCAGAGGGTCTCACTGACTACTGACTGCAGGTGCTGCACGCTGAGATAAGGATGCACCAACCTCAGCTCACAGAGCTACTGTGCCTGTTTCTCAGGACGGCATTCCCCAGCTGCAAGGAACTGTACTGTAGACAGCTCCAGCGCAGCTGGTTTTGAGAGCAAAGGAGGGTGCGTGTGCAATACCTTTGTGCACGGAGCCTTATTCACCTCCAAACAACCTTTTCCCACAAAGGGAACAGTAATCAAGCTTCATTCATTAAAAATTTGCTGACCTTGATCAGGGAGCCACACTGCTCTCCCGACCACGATGCAAGTTGTCATGACTTTGGCTTCCATCCAGACAGCCCATGCAATATGAACTAAGGGAGAGGGTTTTTTTGTCTTCTGGCTTTTAGATATGACTATTTTAGATATTCTACTTGAGACTTTACCATATGGGCAACAAAGGTACAAACATTAAGCTACCTCGCTCAGGACTTCTCCACTGCCAAAATTATTTTTTTACTAGTCTCCAGATAGACCTAATTTTTCTGCAGAATGCATTATGATGACTTTCTCTCCCCCTCTGTCTCTGGTTGCACATGCTTGCACACACTGACATACACCCTAGTTCATCCCAGTTCCTAATACATGTGGGTTCAAAAAGGACTACTAACAGTTTCAACATATTTCTCTGTTAATGATGAGCGGAAAACAGGAGAGAAGGTGTCATTTGCACTGACTATCCCCAAATGGGACTAAAGATGCCCTTTATATCCCAATGTGATTTAATGAACTATAGTTTCAATGGCCAGCGTTATGCACCTACTTACATATCCCACCTGGGGTCAAAAGGGAGGAAAAAGCTACTTCTTGTCCAATGTGGGTCATAATTAATTCTACTTTTAGTCCAGTAATGAATTATTACTGTTGAACTTATTGTTGTTATTATGGAACAAGATAGAAACACGGGAAATTTAGGTCAGATTTAAATAACCTTTACTGCATCTCCCTAGACAAATATGCCAGTGCATTTACTAATCCATGGTAGTAGCAGAATTGTTCTAATCCAGTTTAGACCTCCAAGGGATACCCTGATATGCTGACCACGGCAGCTCCTGGGTTGTTGCAGTTTACTGATGGTGCTGTCTTCTGTAAGACAGAGGACAATAAGCCTCATTCTGCCATTGAGTACTCTTGGCTTTCTAGTCATTTACGTCTGGGTAAGGAATTAATTTCTGACTGATATCTGACCTACCAAAGAGAGGACCTCTCTTTCTGGTTTAGCTACATACTTCCGCACATACTTGATACTATGCAGACCAAAGTGTCACTAATGGGACTAAAATGCCATTCTTTTCTGAATAAAAGATTGCCTAAATTCTTAGTGTTACCCACATGCTAACGTATTTTGTTTAACTGGAGCAAATTTGAACCAGGAAGTACAATTTACGAAGACTTTCAGGAAAATGATGCTTCGTTTGTTACCTAGGCTTTTCTTCCATCTTTATGGAAACTATTAGCTAAAGGATGGTGCTGTTCAAATATAGGTATAAGATCAGAAATATGTTACTACAGGTCCCTTTTAGCAGTGAAAAGTTACAAAACCCTACAAATCAATACACACCTAATGAAAAAGAACAAATTGGTAAGAAAAAATGTCATGCTCAAGGTTTTGATAAGAAACCACTGAGCAGAGCAGAAAGGAAAATTAAAATTATTAATAAAATTTCTTCACAATGTCCCTTTGGAAGTCTGAATATAATTTCACCTAGGAACTGCTAATTTTCATACTTTACAGTTCATAAATATTGAGAAGATCATGAACATCCTTATTTTATGCCTTGCAGAATCTTTGGCATCTTGGAGCTCCATAGCTAATTTTGTGATTAAAATAAACAGTCTAAATTTATTACTGCATTTTCAGTTCAGAGTGGTTACTTTCAGGAAATATTAAGTTCTTATGTCCTCATTAAATGAGTTTTGTTAGTTTTATAATTTATGTTCTGAAGCACAGTGAAGTTATTAAGTAAGTACAGGCAGAACTATACAAGAGTCTCTGGTCTCTGCTAGGTCTCTGAGAGGACTGTGTCTGTGAAAGCATTTTCATCTGCAAAAAGCAGGGTTCCAGAAAGCTAAAGCAGCTTTTCCTTACTGTTATCCCTACTGGCAAATGCAGGATATAAGCTTCCTTCTACTGTAGCCAAGCAGCAAAACACCCTTTGACACAAATGGGTATTAGGAGAACGTACATAGTACTTTAAATGTTCACTGGTAGGTTAGTACAGTGGACGCATAGCATTCCAAGGGCTTATTTAATGGGATACTAGTGGACAAACTTGTGCCAAAGGCTCTTCAACCAAGTCATATTCAAGGCATCTATAATTTTCACCTTTATTATGTTTTGTAAATTCAGATTTAGAGAAAGCCTCCCAAGTTCTCTGTGGATAGTTTAAATTCATTGTACAGAATTCTATCTCAATTATTCACCTAGGCGTCATCTTCTAAGAATCGTTAGCAAGGCACAGTTTAAGAGAAAATTTTATAGCTAAAACAAAGCATTATTTAACGTTTTTGTGTTAATCTCGAACAATCCACCACTGCCTTTTCTAATTTATTGCCAGGGAAGGACAAGCAAATGTGGAACCAATTTTCTGCAAGTGGTTTATCCATCATGGAAGACAGATTTCTGTGATTTAGAGCAGAGTTATTCCATGCACCCAGAAAACACAAGATCTTAGTGCAGTAGATGCGCTTGCTTGAACACATTCACACAGAGCAAGAGCTGCAGAAGTACTCTGTGAGGACGCATCTTGAACTTTAAGTGTGCTGTTCCTCCAGTCACAGGCTGAGGCATACATCTCATTTGCTTTTCTCAAAGCCCGCTAACTATGTTAGCGTGTCCTCAGGGAAGGAAGTCTTTCAAACCATACAGCAGATAGCCTTCCTTGTAAGGGTCATACATGAACACAACTATGTATAGACCGGAAAAAGCAAGCCAATCATTTTTGTCTACAACATGGTTCCCTGAAAGACAGCAGTACTTAGCAATCTATTTCCCTGTCTTACAAGATCTCTCTCATTTAGCAGCAATGTCACTTCCAACGCACTGAGAGGCCAAAGGAATGTAGCATATTAGAACAGCATGTGCTTGGACGAGCATGTCATCATGATCTTGCAGAATGAAAATAAGTGATGCGTGCAGCAGAAGTAAACACTAAGCCTTGGGTGGTGAACTGGGAAAATTTTTTTCTGTCCCTTTTTTTCCAAACAGTTTTAAGATGGAAAATAGTTTGCAGTGATGGAGAACAAACACATGGCTTGGTGAATCCCAGCAAAATATGCAGTCTGCTGCAAAGTCTGCTCAGGAGCAAAGCGCAGCGAGTAACCTTATGAAAAGTGATGTCCGAATTACTGAATGCAATGGCATTAAAAATACAGGAACTCACCAAAACCAAGTATGCTTTCTGCATCCCTCTTCTCTCCCCAGAACAATTCTAGCTACCTAGCCCTCAGCCCCAAGTATGAGGACTATCTTACTCTGATCTGTCATCTCTGAATCTCAGATCTGCCATATGCCATCAATGTGCCTGAGGATTTCCTTCTCTTTTCTTCCTATCTGTCCTCTGTGGGCACCCATTTTCATAATGAGATGCTCATGACTGCACCAAAGCTCATCTGAAAGCAAGAAATGTAACCAAATACAGCTTTATTCAACATCCGAAAGAGTGGGAGAATCCATCCTCTTTTTATATATAAATTATTCAGAAAGCCAAATAAAAAGTGCAGTCTTGAATTCATGGGCTTGATCCTAATTCCTCTGAAGTCAGTGGCAAAACTCCAGCTGCCTTCAACGGTGGTAGGACTGGTACCCATCTGGAACCAATTTCAGTACTAGAAAAGTCCCTGCTGGAGTTTGTGAGGAGTTTACTTTTTTTTATCAAAACCCAAAACTCATCAGATCTTAAGTACTTCCTAGGAACGTGTTGGTTTTGACAAGACATCCATCAGGAAATCATTTCTAAGATGAAGTTTCTCAGCTAAGACACAGAAAGGTCCAAGGCTACAGTGGTTTGGGAGATGACCTGCATACCTGGGCTTCTGGCTCAAAGTCCCTCTGTGGAGGGACAGCCATGGGAGACATGAAATAACGCTGCCCCTTTCGTAGTAGAAAGCCATCAGCTTTCTGGCTGTGCTGAGTCTCCTTCACTCTTCTTGTTAAATGGAGAACCTTTGTGACTCCCCCTCTGAGTTGAGATGCCCACCTGCACAATGACAGAAGATGCTGGTGCTGGCAGAAGGAGTGTAAGCAGCCTTATGCTGAGCAGCAGCCCGGATAGTTCAGTTGTAGTCTTCATGCCTCACTGACACCTGGCAACTGTATGAGCCCGTTACTGTTGCTGCCAGTTACTGCAAGGAAGGGAAGCCCTCTGAAGCAGCTTTGTGCTGAAATCTAGAAACCTCTTCACTTGCAGAAACTTCCACTTGGAGACAGCTGGATCTCAAAACTTCTGCATGGGCTAGGAAAGACACTGCAGTTCCTGGAGCAGTGCTATGTGGATCTCTAAGTGATCTCTAAGTGTTACCTGCAGAGCCTATTGCCTTAAAAAGAGCCAAGCTTCATGTTTTCATAGTATTCTAGCAACTTTCTACATCCTTCTGCAATGTTCCACAAGGGTCCTGGTGCTAATGTTTACTTGGGTGATGAACAATACCCATAAAATTTTGAATTAGCTGAAAACTGTCAAGTCAAATACTACCAACTAAGGCAGGGGATCTCTTCAGAGTCAGTGCAGACACATCAAGCCCGGGAGTCTTAAAAGCAAATGGATTCCAAATTACGGTGTGTGACCCCAAGTAATTAGAAATGGGACTGTGAAACAGGCAGTATCAGGCTCGTGTTGTTGCAGAGACCCTTGTCTCCGTGCACTGTGCACTGTGCACACATGCTACCAGACCCAACAGCACACCCTTTTGCTCATTCTCTGCGATTTGTTCCAGGAAATAGTGTTCTTGAAAATACTGGGGTTTGTAAGGTTCAGGGTTGTGTGAAGGAAGCAACAATACTGTGTCTTTTTTTAAAGGAAAACGCTTGCTTCCAACTTAGTGTGATAAAAGATAGGGATGAAAGAAACAAAAAAAAAATGTATTTACTGAAGTCCTTTCTGAATTTGATAACAAAACTCTTCTGGCAGACAGTGAGAAAAAGGACTACGTGTTATCTGCAGAAAGCATGAAGGTGGATAAATCTGTGACACTCCTGGAAGCTCTCAGAACCTCAGCACAAGGAGCACCTGGGAAACCCAAAGCTTTTTTTAGAGTACTACAAGGCTTTTCCTGCACTAAGAAATCCAGGAGTCTTTTTTTTGTGGTGATTTACAACCTTGTGTGGAATAAGAAATCTTGTGCAATTGGGGAAAATTAAGTTTTATGTGCTGCAACTGAAGATTACCTGTGGGGAATCATGCACAAATAAATGTACTGCTCTCTCTATCTCTGATAAAGCAGTGAAATGAAGAATGAAAGCAAATGCCAAGAAAATGTTTTGGTTCAGTTGCTTGCAAAAGGAACTAAGGTATACACACTTTAAGCAGACATTAGCACTAAAGGCTTGTGATAAACAGCCTTTGCTCTCCTGTGTGTGCTATATTTAGGAAAGGGACATTTTTTACTACACAGACTTCTGGCTCCTGCTTCCCAAATACAAGACAGAAAAGGCTGGCTGGATGTGGTACAGGGTATTTGCCATAGAGTAACATCCCATGGGGCTGTATAGTTAGATACTGCATGTGTGGAGCTCCTGCTACAGCTGGCTACAAAACAGCGATTATGGCAGAGAGCTGCTGCACCAGCTCCAGGGTCACACTGTATGTTTCATTGGGAGAAGCCAAAATCAAAGGATGACAGCCACCAGTCATGAGAGCTGCTGCATCATCAGAGAGCTGTGTCCAGATTTTGGACACTGTTCAGTATCTGCCAGTCAGGGTGAGTCTGGACATGATGTGCTGCTGTTTCACCCATATGTCTGATGATTCTCTAGAAGGACAGTTCTGAGATGTTTCTCTGAAATGGAAGATTAATTACACATTTTTGAGACTGGCAGCAGCACACCAGGATACGCAGACCAGCCTTCTTACCTGTGCACATAGATGAGAAAAAAAGGAGTTGTTCTGAGTGGGACATAACTTGCCAGCCTGACTTTGCATTTCACAGTTGCCCTATCCTGTGGCTATTATGGTGTAAACCTGCTTGACATTACCTGTGAATTTAAAGCACCTCCTTCCCAGATAAAGGTGTTGATGCATTGTACAACAGCACAGCCTTCTTTTCCCTCGGTGGAAGCACTGCTTTGCATCTTTCTTCACTCTATGCAGTGACCAGCTATTTTAAAGCAACATTTACATGAGGTTATGTTACCTTGGAGACTTTTATAATTCTGTCATATTTGTTAAAAGGTGGACAACAATTTGGGACGGCATTACAAAGCAGTGGAGGTTGCCCATGGCATAATCACGCCCATCTCAGTTGTGTAGGAAGCCTGAGCAGTAACTGAAGGCTCTGAAAGCCAGTATGTAAGATATGAAAATGTGTTTTCTGTGCTATATGATGATGCAACTGGGCTCACAAGCCTTCCCTCTCATCTTGTGGCATAAGAATCTGACAAGGCTGAACTGTGACAAATCAACTCCGCAGATACTTGACCGAAAATGGCAGCATTCAGTCTCGCGTTTATGGCACAACTGACTGCCCCACGCCTAGAGGAGCCATTTGCAGCCTTCTTTGGAGAATCTGAGATGTTAAAATATGATTGGGTACAACGCCGAGGTCAGAGTCAGATGTGTCTCCACTGACTTGTCAACAGCTGCAGTCAAGGAGTTCATTGAACTTTCTGGCTATCAAACTATAAAATGATGTTTGTTCAACTTCCCGAGCTTGATTTCTGGTTTAGGGTAAAAGACACGTACCCAGCACTGTTGAGTCGTGCAGTGAAGCTGTTAGTACCCTTCCCTCATGTACACTCATCTAAAGCTGGATTCATCCTCTGGTTTCTGTCAAAGCCTGCTCTGCATTGGGTGTCACTGCTTGGTAACAGGTGTGACATTTCTTCAGCACCCATGAGCTCTGAGCAGATCTTTTAGGATGCTCAGGCACATGTGCCACATTGCTGCAATAAAGTATGATGATTGCTGGCATTAGTCACTTTTATGACATCCATATGCAAATGCTGTTTATGTTAGCATGCTACAACTGGAAGAAATTTGGAAAACCACTGCTCTAGGCCATGCTGTTTGAGTTCTGAGATGGCAAAATTAATGGGCTAGCAAAAAATCTGCACAGTAGGAAATCTTTCTGAAAGTGCAGAACACTGGGGTTTTTTTTTTCTGTCTGTGGAATTACTCAAGCTCAAATATTTTCCTAACACATGTTTACTGAAAACAGACTGCCCTGAGTTGCACCTATATTCTGTAGGCAGAGAGACAAGTTGTCCCAAGGAAACCGAATTTTTTGCAAACTGTGACCACACCATGTGATGTAGTCACACAGAGACATTTCTTAGTAATACTTCAATTATTTTTGACATTAAACACTAAGAACTTCCATCACAGATCAGAACTCCATTGTGAGAAGCATTACATAAACATAGAGCAGCAAGACAACTCTTGGCCCAGATAACGGACAATTTAAGATGAAGACAAGAAACATTATATAGATATAGACAAAATATGCAATGAGACAGTCTTATCAACAAGATGGACAGAAGATTTTTCACATCATAAATCTTCTGTAGGCATCACAGCCAAGAACAATTTTAGAGAGGAGACTGGAGGAGCACTACTGATGCAGACCTCCAGATGTTTTTTAAGCATTCATCACAAGAGTGAAGAACAGAGCGCT
Organism: Ceryle rudis; assembly: GCA_033439905.1. NCBI lineage: Eukaryota > Metazoa > Chordata > Aves > Coraciiformes > Cerylidae > Ceryle > Ceryle rudis. The sequence continues at coordinate 39,523 of JAAGNO010024331.1, forward strand.
ATGGAAGAAAATGAGAATTTGAAAAACGGACAAAGTGATTGACATCTCTGGCTTGTCAAAGACAAGGTAATCAAAGGTTTGCAAGGTATGGGCTCTACGGGAAAGAAAAGGGCTTTGGAGAGAAATAAAGAAGCAGCAGCAGAGAAATAAAGAAGTGGCAGCAGATGAGCACTCTGGATGGTCACGAATGAGGCAGGTCTTCATTTGCTAAGGATGCAAAAAGGATGCAGCTATAATCAGGATATGAGATGATGACAGTCTGATCTTTGTGAATGCTCAGCAATCAGGTTGGCCAAAGACTAGGTAGGGCTGCCAACCACAGGGATGAATGGAGTCAGGCATGACAATGTGATTCCCATTGATAACATCTTTATTACTTGCCCGAAAAGTATATTGATCCCTCTTTAACCAGCGACCAAACAAGAACAGTAACACGCATAACTTTGACTGTACTGCACTAAAACTTCAGGTATGTGTTGAGTGAGAGTTGCTCTATTTAAAAGCAGACATGTGTTGCTGGAATGGTGTGGAGCTGCCTTTGCCTTGACCTTAAACCCACCCCTCAGGAGTGCTTTTGTGCCACGAGGGACTCCCATATGACAAAACCTTATGCTTGAGACAGAGCACGGCCCCAAGCAGTAACTGGGAGGGGTTAAACCATAACAACTCTCCACCTGCTGTGGGGCAGAGAAAATCAGTGCCAGTACCAAGAGCTCCCAGACCTTGTCATGGCCTGAGGGACTGCCAGGAATGTGGTATCAACCATCCTTATAGCCCTCCTTCCACACCAGTAATTCATACACTGAGGGAGAGGAAAATCAGGCACCAGCAAATCACCAGAACCCCACTTCTCTCTCCTAAGCAGTGCACCCATGGAAGTAAAAGGCTTTGGCTGGGAACAAGCAAGCCTCTCTAAGCACTAGACTGGAGCAGGGAGAGAAGATGCTGAGGCTGTTATTTCTTCCCTCAAAGGGAAGACACACAGTCCTTCCTCCTGGGCTAGGAAAGGAAAAGAAAAATGACACAAGAGGAAGACATGCCTGTAAATTCCTTACTCTGTTGCTGTGGTAGAATTGGGTCAGAGAAAAGGGATCAAGGAGATGGCCATGAGGAAACATGCCACGGAGCTCTGCTTTCCCCACCACCAGCAAGGCAGGCAGGAAGTGCTCTCCCTTCTTCTGCAGGGTTGCTTTCTTCTCGTGAAACAGTAACAGAAGGCAGAGCTGCCTCTTCCCTCAGTGCCCTCCCTTTAGCCACAGGGTAAGAGGAGAACATCTCCAGCGTGAGTCTGTCCACCACTGCCTGAATGCTCTGGCACCTCTCCCGCTTTGTCCCAAGGTTTCCAGAAAAATTCTGTTATGGAAAAATTCTATTATGGAAACCTCTCTCATGAAATTTCCTGTCAATTTGATTCAATTGTGTCTAAACAGATCGGAAGACTTCAAAGTCAGATTTAGAGCAGGATGCTCCCTCCAGCCTTACTTAAACTGAGGCTAATATTATTAACCTTGTTTATGGAGTACCTAGTGCTGCTTTGTCATAAAATTACAACTTAATAAGATAATAAGATAAATTGAGGAACAAGCAGGAGATAGAGGAGGTTGCTTTCACAGCAACCCCACATCCTCATCTCACCATTTTGGCATGATGGCTTAGAGTGCAGTTCAATGGCAGCATTGCCTGCAGAGAATCTGTGGGTGAGGGTTGCTGCTTGGGTTTCCCGCAGTGAGTGTGAGATGCCACAGGTCCTCCTTTCCCATCTTCCCACTTTCTGCCCTGTATCAGCAAGGATGTGGATGTGGCTATGCAGTAAGTGGGATGATGGAAGTGATATGACTAGAAAGTAAAAAAAACAATGCCAGTTTAAACGAGTAACTTTCAATAGGTTGAGTTCCCTGATCCATTCCAGCACACAGCCACATGTTTGGCAGTCCTGAAATGAGGAAGGCAGAAGGAAAGTGTTGTCACAGATGAGGCAAAAGCAGGACAATCCCTCTGGCAGCAGCTCTTGCTTTTGTCATTAAAATAATGCCAGTATCACACCCAAAAATGCTGCAGCAGAACACAATATAAACAATGGCTGTCGACTCTGTAAATGAACTAAGCAAAACCAAGGACACCTATGTAATTTCTTACACAGAATAGACTAAACACGAAAGAGTGAGCCTTCAAGAATCCTGGGTGTCCTAAAGAAAATCTGAGATCTCCAAATTAGTTCCAACTATCTCCCTTTGTTTCTGATCTTTGTTTTTATTTTGGTTGTACTGATTCCTCCTGTAGTCTTTTCAACTTGGTTTTTTTCAACATTCAGTTCTAACACCTAAAAAATTGTTAGAGGATTTGAGACTTCTTAACTCAAACATCTGATTTTGACATAGCTAATGACATTTTTAGGCTAAAAATCAAATTCATACGTTATTCTTGTTGTTTGAAGCATGCATGCAGCACACACATGCACTCCCAGAGTGCCTAGAATAAAGACGGCGTGACTGTTCCAGGATCTGCCACAATAAGAAGTAAAGAGGTAAAAACAATTCATAGCTTCATTCTACCAAGAAACTATTATTCTTGAAACTATGCCTCTTTGAATGTTTAAAGGGTCGAGTTCACCGTATTTTGTGATTCTTCACCATGGTAGAATAATATTCCTGTAACCCTCTATCTTCTGCAAACAGAGTGAGCTCTAACAGGCAACCCCCCAGCAAATCATTTACGGTGTCACTGACATCACTTTCCATCCTGTCCCTCTGATGGAGGTCAACTTACCCACTACGTGCACAGCAGAGGATCCTGTCTGCTTTTACCTCCTCCAGGTCCTTTTACAGGCTGGGATTTTAATACTGGATCCACTTTTGTTTGGCACTCCCAGCACCAGTGCCATGGCTGACACATGGAAACATTTTGTTCTTTGTTCAGAGGGCTGTGGCCACCAGCAAAGAGGCAGAGAAAACAGCCATTTTGCCAGGGGCATCTCCCAAAACCCTCACACCCTCCCTCTGTGGCTACATCTCTGAGAGTTTTAGGGCACCAGGAAAGCTCCCCAAGAAGGAAGCTAATTAAGACGTGCAAGATGCACTAACAAGGACGCTAGGAAATAAAATGAAGAATGTCTGTGTGAGAAACAGTGAAATCCTCTAGGATTTTATTTTTAATTAACTACTAGACAAGTCATGTATCTGTTGACATATAGGTTCTTAATATACATTAATGCATTAGCTCTACGTAAGTGAGACTGAAAGATACTTTATTTTCAAAAGGAAAAAGAACCCAGGAATTCAGCAGTGCTGAGGCAATCTTTAGAAGCTGTCACAGGTGATCAATGGCTGGAAAAGACAAAAGCTCTGTTCTTGTGGCTCCTCCAGGGAGAGCGGATTACTGATGATGTGCTCCAGAGCCACGCTAAGGTCCCAAGATGGGGGGTACTCTCACTGGGGAATGTTAATTTTTAGCCCCTGGAAACCTGTGCAGCTGCTGAAACATTTCACCCCAGTGGTTGTGTGCTGTGAGGCTGCTGAGCACTGCTGGGCAGTTCAAAACATTTGTGGCACAGGCAAAAGCTACCCTGAAGTAACGTGCTATTTAGTTACTCTTTCCGAGCAGATACAAGGCCAAAGGGATTGATGCTTTGTCCAAGGTATTTTTCCACCTGAAACACTGCGGGACACGAACATCTACTTTTCTTGCACAGAAGAAACTTCCTCAACACCCGTGGCAGGCCTCAGCTAACCCAGGAGCAGCATAAGGAAGTAATGGTTAGTAAGGAGTGCACCTAAACCTCCCCAAGATGTGCTGTACGTACGTGTAAGCCTTGCCAAAACCTTACTGATTCAGGGCACCTTGTTGTTTCTGAAAGTCACAGAAGTTTTAAGGTTCTTTAGCAAAACCAGAACAAATATTGAAAGGTATATGACAGATGGGTACTTTTGGAAATTGATAAATATTGCCTGTAGCATCAAAGAACTGATTTGAACATAGATAACTGCAGTGGGGAAATGGTAGGTTTTATGTGCAATGAGCACCTGGGGTCTTTCACACTATGCAGAGCACAGACTTGCAGCCTGAGCAGCCACAGAAGACGAGCATTTCCCCCCTTCTTAGGCTGGAGCTGGCAGCCCTGCCTTCCCCTCCTAACTGATGAAGGGAAAGAGGCTCTTCTCCAGGTAGGCTCATCTGACATGTCCTAGATGTCTCCATCAAGCAGCAATGCCTATTTCTCTCCCTACGAGCACCTGGTTGCCTCTCTCAGTGGTAAGGGGAATCCACATAATTAGCTCAGATGTAGAGCTCTACCTGCCATTGTTCAGATGAACTGTACCTAGAAACCTGCGAGGTGTCGCAAAGAATTTGGAAGAGCATTTCCCACTCCAAAGGTGCCACGGGGGGCAGAATTGCTGTTCTGTTGCTGCTGCTGCTTCTTGGCTTGACTTGCCAGTACCACTGCACTTCAGCAGATATCTCTTCACTTATCATCCAACTGAAAATTCAGAAGTTTAAAAGAGAGAGTGGAAAAAAGGATGAAAGAACAGTAAAGAGAAAGAAAACACTAAAATGGATGAAAATACTGAGCAAGATGGAACAGTTTGTGAAGGCAATCGTGTTCTCTCTGTCTAGGGAAACTGGGAAGTCTTCACTAATGCTTGTTTTGTAAGAAAAGCCACCCCAGGACCAGAACATGAGAACATAAACTTTGAGTCAGGGACCAAAACTGAGTGTAGAAATAACAGAAATGGGACAGAAATGCACCAAAGACCAGAAAGCACAAGCACAGTTCAGGAGAGTTGGAGGTGAAGGGAAGGACTGGTGGTAACGTTGCACGTGCTGTTAGCACGGGAAAGTGGCAGCACATGCACAGCACAGCAGGTGAGTCCCCAGTCAGTTTGCACATGCAAACAGGATTGCAGATGAGAAACAGGATTTTGCAGTGGAAGTACTGGAAGTCCTTGAGTGGACTGTGGCTAGAGAACAAAGTCTTGTTAGCAGGTCAAGAGCTAACAAGAGGTCAGTCTCTCTTACTCAGGTAAGTAACTTGCACCTCAAGTTTTGGCACCTAGGAGGCAGCACTTTGAAATGAAAATGATATAGATGCTTTTGAAAGGCTCATGAAACGGGCTTAGTTGCCAAGGTTGTGTGCTTAAGTTGGCTGGGCTGGAAGCTTTCTATAAATAACCCTAGAGAGTTATTTTTATAAAATGAATCTAGGAAATTCAGATGTTACTCATCACGGGGGGTGGGTGAGGAAGACATTCCTGAATGTGACAGCTGGCCAATTTCTGGTTCAACAGATCCTGAAACAGTAAGAGGTGTTAACAATTTGGATGTGGTTTTGATTAATAGAAAGACTGGTCATAACATAGAAGTCCAAATAACTTCAGTATGAATGAAAGCAGGCAGGAGGACAAGCAAGAGAAGACCTGTAAGTAAAACTGTCAATTCCCAAAAGGCAAATTTTCACAACCCACAGCTATGTCTAAATTTACATGCCGGCTCTCACCAAGGCTCACCACAGGTCTCATGACTGTCTGGGGCTGGAGGATGACTCAGACACAACAGCACTCCCACCTATCTCAGTATGCAGGCTTCCCCTCTGTCACACCCACCCGAGATGACCTTTGGAAGGATGTGCTCCCCATGGCAGGAACCAGAAAGTAATCCTGTCCAGACGTAGCCTGAGGGGAGTGAGTAATTATAAGAAAAGGTCTACAGAGCTGAGGAGCTGAGCTAATCTCACACAGAATGACTGGCATTTAAGTCAAAAGGTGACAGTGCAGCTCAATTTTTTATCCTGAAGATGGAGGAAAGTCTTATAGAATCTACATGAATGATCACCTCATGAAGCATGATAGAAATTAAACCAAAACATATATAACTGAAAACTATAAAATATTTTTTTCCCAAAGTCATGCTAATTTACAGTTTACGTAGGAAATTAAAGAACAAAATGTTCTTTATTTATGTGAGCAAAAGGAAAAACAAGGAATTGAGCTGTTATGGAGAAAAGATGGGGCACAGGTTAAAAATAATGTT
>JAAGNO010024332.1:0-12032 GCA_033439905.1 Ceryle rudis
AAAATGTTTACAAGAAACAGATAAAGTACTAAAACACCTCTTGCAGCTTGAATCTCACTCTTGAGTGCTCTTGCTATTTTCCTTCACCTTTGTGAAGGCCAGCTAAAATTCAGTTGCTGTTTTGATGGCTGAATCGTTACTGAATTGCTCAGCAAGTGAGGTGATTGATACACAGAGCGGGCATCAGTGCTTGCTTTGGTGTTATTTTGTTGGTATTTGACAAACAGTAAATGTCAACCTCCCCCATGCTGACCTCTTATTATTACTAGAGGTAAATTGTACTGGGGCACGTGGAAGTAGCAATTCATCCCCCACTACTTTTCTTTCTACTCTCAAAGAACAGAGGGTCTGAAGCAAGGGGTGTGTTTGCTATCGGAAGCATGGTGCTCCTGAAGGCTTTATTTTTCACTACAGCTGTTATTTACTCCTCTGTGATAGAGACTTTGTATAGCTTTGTTAGTAGAGTAGTGCCTGGAAAGAAATGCCAGGGTCAGAATCTATGTGGGAGTTGCTGTAGAGAATTGCCAACCCCAGCTTGTACTGTCTAATAATTCATTATTTGTTTGTCTAATGTTCTATACTTTTGAAAGCTATTTTTGGTTATTTACTATATTATTAATTCTTATTCTACCTGTCACCTTTGTGCTATATTGCATTCTATCAAGTTCAATATAAAATTAAAATTTATCTTGATAATCATGTACAGAATTATGGATGAGTTCAGTCTGGAGTATGCAGCCTGCTTAGTAGAGAGTGAGGGTTTGTAAGGACATATATTATATGGAAACTAATTCTGTTACTTTTTCTAATAGGAACTGGGAGCTGTGTCCCTAGATGGGTATTTTCATCTTTGGAAAGCAGAGCATACACTATCAAAGGTGCTTTTCTGTTTGTTGGTGTAAAATTTCAAAGACTGCCTAGCAGTTAAGGCTGTTCACTATTCTTCATAGAATCCTAGAATGGTAGGGGTTGGAAGGGACCTCTGGAGATCGAGTCCAACCCCCCTGCCAGAGCAGGAACATCCAGGGCAGCCCACACAGGAACAGATCCAGGCAGGTCTTGAAAGTCTCCAGAGAAGGAGACTCCACAACCTCTCTGGGCAGCCTGTTCCAGGCTCTGTCACTCTCACAGTAGAGAAGTTTTTCCTCGTGTTGAGGTGGAACTTCCTGTGTTTCACCTTGCTGCCATTACCTCTCACCCTATCCCAGGGCACCACTGACAAGAGCCTGGCCCCTTCTCCTTGACCCCTACCCTGCAGATATTTGTAAACATTCATCAGCTCCCCTCTCGGGCTTCTCTTCTCCAGGCTAAACAGCCCCCAGGGCTCTCAGCCTTTCTTCGGCAGAGAGATGGTCCAGTCCCTTCAGCATCCTCGTAGCTTCCATTGGACTCTCTCCAGTATTTCCCTGTCCCTCTTGACCTGGGGAGCCCAGAACTGAACACAATACTCCAGATGTGGTCTCATCTCATTTAAATGCTTGAAGAAAGAGCAGCAATGTTTGTAAAACACTTAAACTTTATGTAAAATTAAATGTCTTAAAAATTAGAAGTTGGGGAGAGAAACCTCCTGCTCACCTTGTTTTGGAGAGTGGTAGGTGCTCTTAACTTTATGACAATTCTGGGTGAACTTAAGTGAACTGTAGAGTATGATGGATACTTGATTAGCAGTGTTAATAAAGGAAGTTGCACTTAAGTGTAATTGTAGATCACACCCAGAAATATCTATGCTAGTGTATGAGGTAAGCTTTTCCAGCTGACAGCTGATTCTGTGTACACCTGCTGAAGAAATAACAGCAGCTTAGAAATATGTAAAACAATTTACCAAAATGTCTATAATACTTGACTTCAACCTTTGTCATGTCAGTTTGGTTTAGATGAGGCATCCCATGTCCTTCAGTGTTTGTTTGTGGGGGTGTGGGGTTTTTTTGTGTTGTTTGGTTTTGGTTTGATTGTTGTTGTTGCTTTTCTCTTAACGTTCTATTGTTATGATGAACTTTTTTTAGCTTTTTTTTTCTTCACTGCAACTTCCTTGATCATAGCTTACAGAATTGTTCTATTAATGTTCTGCTCTTTTTTCATAATGTGTTGATTTGTCTTTCCTCTGCTTCCAGTTACTTTCAACAAAGTTGCCATACTGCAGGGAGAATGTATGTTTGGCTTATAGTCAGGAGTGGTCAGTGTATGCAGTAGGATCACAGGCACATGTCTCCTTTCTGGATCCCAGGCAGCCTTCCCACAATGTTAAATCCGTCTGTTCCAAAGAACGAGGCAGTGGTAAGAAACTTATCAAGGGGTGCTTCAAATGGTTTGCTTGCAGAAGTAGCTATTAAGATTGCAGTAAGATAAGCTTTTAATAAATAGGAAGGGTTCTTCATGTGATAGACTAAATCATTAAAAAGATATATAGGTTTTGCTTTTATGACTGTATTCCTTGAGCGACCAACAAACCAAACTAAAAGTAACGCTGAATGACAGATAACATTAGTGCTTTTATGATCAATTAAATTATACACCATCCAGATATTACTGAACTTTTTAAAGTGTGCATTTTACTTATGCTTATTTTTTTACTCTGTCTTATTCTGTTTTACTTCATCTCAGCAAATGCAGCCTTTGTACCACTATTAATACTTGCCCATTCTTGCATTTTTCTCTGGGAACAGGAAAAGCATGTTGTCTGCTCTGTGCTATCATATTGGGTGTCCATGCTGTGAGTGAATGCTTGCTTTAGAATTCTAAAGCCATGAGTGAGACTCTTAATTTTCAATGTGTATTTATTTGCTTTAAATATACAAAAGCTCACTCTAAAAAAAAAAAAAATAAATAAAAAATGCAGATTTGAGTGCTGTTTTCCTTTTCTGATGTGGATGTAGTATGTCCAGTTGAACCTTACACCAGGGCCAAGTGTGAGGGCTTGCAGGGTGCATGGTCCTATAAGCTTCTTCCCATACCCTTTATTTTCAAGCATGAGAAGGCACTCTGCTATAATGCCCATTTTAAACCATATTAATCCCAGACTAAGAAGTTGCAGTCCTTATTTAGCTTAGTTCTAGGCATCCCTCTGTTCATTGCCCAAGTTATCAAAAGAGAATACATGTAGGCAAGGATTAGGGAAGTCTTCATTCCCTTCTGGGATATGTAGAGCCTCCCTGCCTCTCAGGAGTAAGAATCAATTTAAATCTGGCATGGGATGTCAAAGACAACAAGAAGGGCTTCTTCAAGTACATCAGTAGCAACAGGAAGACTAGGGAAAATGTGGGCTCACTGCTCAATGAGGAAAGTGCCTCGATAAAGGAAGATAGAAGGTGGTTACTGAGTGCCTTCTTTGCCTCAGTCTTTACTGCTAAGGTTGGCCCTCAGGTATCTCAGTCCCTGGAAGAAAGTCTGGAGAAAGGAAGACTTTCCCTTGATGGAGAAGGATCAGGTTAGAGATCATTTTGGCAAGCTTGAAACCCATAAATCCATGGGCCCCCAATAGCATCATATAATCATCTAGGTTGGAAAAGACCTTCAATATTATCAAGTAAAAACATTAGCTCTAAATAAAGTCCCTGCTGCTAAGCCATGTCCCTAAGCACAGTATCTGTGTGATTTTTAAACATGTCCAAGGATGGTGATTCAGCCACTTCCCTGGGCAGCCTGTTCCAATGCTTGACAACCCTTTCAGTGAAGTTTTTCCTAATGTTGAACCTAAATCTCCCCTGGTGCAACTTGAAGCTATTTCCTCACATCCTATCCTTTTTTCCTTGGGAGAAAAGACCAACCCCCACCTCGATACAGCCTCCTTTCAGGTAGTTGTTGAGTGTCTCCAGACAAAACAACCCCGGTTCCTTCAGCTACTCCTCATAATACTTGTTCTCTAGACCTTTCACCAGCTTCATTACCCTTCTCTGGACTTACTCCAGCACCTCGATGTTTGTCTTGTAGTGAGGGGCCCAAAACTGAACACAGTATTTGAGATGTGGCCTCACCAGTGCCAAATACAGGGGGACGTATCACCTCCCTAGTCCTCCTGGCCATGCTATTTCTGATACAAGCCAAGATGCTGCTGGCCTTCTTGGTTGCCTGAGCACACTGCTGCCTCATATTCAGATGACTGTTGATCAGCCCCCCCAGGTCCCTTTCTGCCTGGCAGCTTTCCAGACACTTTTTCCCCAAGCCTAGAGTGTTGCCTGGGGTGGTTGTGGCCCAAGTGCAGGACCTGGCACTTGGCCTTGTTGATCCTCATACCTTTGGCCTTGGGCTATTGATCCAGCCTCTCCAGGTCCCTCTGAAGAGCCTTCGTATCATCAAGCAGATCAACACTCCCACCCAACTTGGTGTCATCTGCAAACTTACTGAGGGTGCATTCTATCTCATCCAGATCATTGATAAAGATATTAAACAAGAGCAGCCCCAATTCTGAGCCCTGGGGAACACCACGTGTGACCAACTGTCAACTGGATTTAACTCTGTTCACCACTGCTCTCTGGTCACAGCCATCCAACCAGTGTTTTACCCAGCAGAGCGTATGCACATCCAAGCAATGAGCAGCCATTTTTTTCATGACAATGCTGTGGGAAACAGTGTCAAAGGCTTTACTAAATTCCAGGTAGACAACATTCACAGCCTTTCCCTCCTCTACTAAGTGGGTTACCTTGTCATAGAAGGAGATCGGGTTAGTCAAGCAGGACCTGCCTTTCATGAACCCATGTTGACTGGGCCTGATCACTTGGTGGTCCTATATATGGTGTGTAATGACACTCAAGATGATTTACTCCATAACCTTCCCTAGCATCGTGGTCAGAGTGACAGGCCTGTAGTTCCCTGGATCTTCTCTCTGGCCCTTCTTGTAGATGGGTGTTGCATTAGCTAACCTCCAGTCCACTGGGACCTCCCTGGTTAGCTGAGACTGCTGATAAATGATTGAAAGCAGGTTGGTGAGCAATTCTGTCAGCTCCCTCAGTACCCTTGGGTGGATCCCATCTGGCCCCATAGACTTGTGTGTCTCTAAGTGATGTAGCAGGTCACTAACCATTTCCTGTGATTATGGAGGTCTCATTCTGCTCCCCATCCCTGCCTTCCAACTCAGGGTGCTGAATACCCCAGGAACTAACTGTCCTACTACTAAAAACTAAGGCAAAGGAAACCTTTTCCTCATCCTTGGTCACTATGTTTCCCCCCTGCATCCAATAGAGGATGAAGATGCTCCTTAGTCCTCCTTTTGTTGTTAATGTATTTATAGAAGCATTTTTTATTGTCTTTTATGGCAGTAGCCAGGATGCGCTCCTTGAGTGCTGAGGGAGCTGGCAGATGTTATTACAAAGCCACTCTCTGTCATCTTTGAAAGGTCATGGAGAACAGGAGAGGTGTATGAAGACTGGAGGAAAGCCAGCATTGCTCCAGCCTTCAAAAAGGGCAAGAAGGAGGACCTTATGACCCAGGAAACTACAGGCCAGTCAGTCCCACCTCCATCCCTGGAAAGGCAATGGAACAGCTCATTCTGGAGGTCATCTCTCAGCATGTGAAGGAAAAGAAGGTTATTGGGAGCAGTCCACATGGATTCACTAAGGAGAAATCACGCTTGACCAATCTGCTGTTGATCCTGAATGCCTTTGCATATCTGGCAGAGATGGGGCCTGCTGAGAATGGAGCTTCTTGCTATGCACTGTCAGTGTAACTGATGGCCTCAGAGGAAAAGGGAAATATATATAATTGAAGCTGCTGTTTCAGTAGTATGAATCAGATTTATCTGCATTGCCACATAGCAGTGGGGAAACGTGTTGTGGAGAATACTAGTAGGTAGTTCCTTTTAATGAAAATATTAGACATCAAGCAGCAGCACTGCAGAGACAAAGCATCTGTCTTCCTTACTGTGTTGTATGTCCCTTTTCTGTTTGACAGGTATTCGATCAGTAAGCTTCTATGAGCACATCATCACAGTGGGAACAGGGCAAGGTTCCTTATTGTTTTATGATATCAGAGCCCAGAGGTTCCTGGATGAAAAGCCCCCATGTGCCTGCTATGGACAGAAGCAGAAATTAGGAGGAAGTGATATTTTGAAGTTGACCACTGGGAAAGGCTGGCTGGTGAGTAGCTTGTAGCTGTAGAAGACCCTTTACACAGAAGTGCCATAGGGCTCAAACAAGTTCTTTTTGTAGTAATGGGAGCTACTGTACGAAATGCATACCCGTAAAACAGTGGTCACGTAACCAGTAACTGTAGTACATGAAAAGTAAGAAGTACTGCAGAACTGCTTTCTACAAAAGCTTTATGAAAGGGTATTGAATGGTTGGTTGCTAGAGTGTAAGGTATACTGACTACTGTTCATATGCACTGATTCATAAATTAAGTTTATTGTTTTATAATTTTGAATGTAATCTAACTTCTGGTTTTCAGAACCTCAGACATAAAATAAATTGTCTTCCTTTAAAAATGTGCTACTCTAATATGGTACTCCAAGTGTGCAGTTTTAGAAACTGGATTCTTGAAGTAATGCCATGGCAGACACTTGAGTTCAATTTCCGGTATGTTGTCATAAAGCGGTTTATCGTTTTGTGTAACTTCTATCTTTTGTATCACTGTAATGTAACTTTAAAAACTAATGAAACTTGATATCTTCCCCACCCTTCACCTTCCCTCCTCCAACGGAGGAGCCATTTAGCCCAAATGTACTCAGAAAAAGCTTCAGGATAGCTCTGATATTTTCAAGTTGATCTGTCTGAAGCTTCAGGGAGTATTAACAGAAAAGATCCCATTTTTAGGCCCTGGAGGCTACCTTCTGCTTTTGTGAAACAATGTTTTGAGTTTCTTTGGCAACAATAACAGTCTAAACTTTCCTTTAACAGAATCGTGATGAAACCTGGAGGAATTATTTTTCTGACATAAATTTCTTCCCAAATGCTGTTTACACCCACTGCTATGACTCATCTGGAATGAAACTCTTTGTGGCAGGAGGCCCCCTTCCATCAGGACTTCATGGGAATTACGCTGGTCTCTGGAGCTAACAATAACTCTTTATAAATGCTGATCTTTATACAGATTTCCACTTTTCTTTCCCTTTTTTTTAACAACAAGATTGTGAGATGCCATTGTTTTCTGATTTAAATGCAAGTTAGTTTTTGGCAGTTTTCTGTTGATCTCCAACAGTACTGTATATCTTTTTGAAACAGTCTTTTTTGCTTTAACCTCCTTGATCCTTTATATGAAGGGGTTTTTGGATCCTTCTTTTTTTTTTTTTTTTTTTTTTTAATTGTATTTACTCCAAATGACTATTCCCCCACATTTAGGCTATCTTGGCCATGTGCTCCTTCCCCTACTTTGCTGTGAGGTAGGATTCCTTTCTTCCAGAGTGATTGTTCCTGGGCTTTCTGTGAAAGTCTAGGGGCTGCATGTCTGCAGATCCTTTGTGTCAGTTACATTACCTGGAGTGAGGACTACTTGTAATTAAAAAACATTAAAAATATTTTTAAGAGATAAGCTACTACTTTATTTGAAGAGCCTGGCCATGGCCTGGGTTGACCTTATTTTTTAAAAGTATAAGTCTAATGATACTGTTTATACATAGGAATATGGTAATTTTAAGCTGTACTCATTGGAGCCCAGGGACAGATTCCCCAAGAGTATTGTCCATTAAGCCCAAACTGCAGAAGTGTAAGAGTTCTCAAAATTTGTATTTTAATTGTAGTTTTCAGCAGTGCCAGGAGGAAAAAAAATATCATCTTTTCCTTCTCTGCCTGTCCCAGATATCAGCTTGCACAACTGGAATTTGTGTAGGCTGTTCTGCAGTGTGGCTATTGCAAGATGACATTACATTGAGGGCTTTCAGAGGCGCAGAGATGGAAACTGGGGGTTAGGGACATGAATGTTCTTGTCATTTGAACCGAACTAAATCTATCAATTTCCAGATGAGCCAAAGTTCCTTAGTATGCTGCTGTGGTAGCTCATGGATTCTTCATAAACTGCCTAAAACACAGGACCTTTTTTGTTCCAGGTTGTGGAAACTTTTGCCATTTTAGCTGTTCTGGTTGGCCATCTCCTCTAATAAGCCAATAGAATAAATTGGTTTTGTTTGGGTTTTTTTTGTTTGTGTTTGTTTTTTTTTTTTTCCTCCCTCCCGGGTTAAAGGATGCATCTCAGACTTGTCTAATGCAAGCTAGAAGCTTTCCATGTAGCAAAACTACTTGCTGTTAGTACATGTTGTGCTAGCATCTGCTGTCATCCTGCTTGCTATAGGAGATGCTCAGTCTTTCCCCAAATCCCCTGCTACCTTCTGCATTCAAAGTCCCTCGAACCTCACATGGGACTGGGTGAGAATAGGTCCCATGCCCCTCAGTTACATCCATGAAGCGTGTGAGTTTCAGGGTGATGGTCTTACCTAATAGCTGAAATGCAGGACTCCTTCTAGCCTTTTGGTAGGCACCAAACTCTTGGCTTGTTACTGACACCTCTGTCCTCCACTGAGATGAATGCCTTTCCCCTACCCCTGTCACCGATGGAGCAGAGTGTGCTTGTACTTCACTGCTTTGGTGCCAAATGGACCGTTGGCCGAAGCTGAGAAGAAAGACAGGGCTGGGACATACTCTGCACTCCTGTCTCTGTTGGACATCACAGCCACCACTGTAGAGTAGCTCTAGTCCCTTATGCAGTTTCTGCCAGACTGCCTAGAGCTAGTCTGCATATGTCCTTTCAGTCCCTTTCATCTTTGTACTCAGTATCTTCATCAGTAATGCCAAGCAGGCTTAATTTCCAGTTGATAGTGGAGACTTGGATGGAAATCCTGCAAGGAATGCAGTTCCCTCCAATCTGTGTGGAAATCCTAGCAAGAGAAACGCTCTCACAAATGTGCACCTGTCCCAGAAGTATAATTTACTCGCACAGAGCACTGACATGGGTGCTTCACAAACAGATCTTGTGGTGTTTCATAATTCTACTTCCCTTATGGGTTGGTTGCTTAAACTGAATCAGTTTACAGTGCTGCCTGCATGGCTATTTAGGCTTTTCTCTTAAAAAAATGGACAAAACATATACCATGAAGTAGCAAAGGAAAGCTCAAATTTTATTTAGAGTTGTTCATTGTTTTATAAAGATGTTGTAATGGTGTCTGTGTAGTTCTGGGATAGCAATGTACTGCTTTGGTTATTTTAGGGATTTTGAAAAGTGGAAGTATACAGAGAAAAACAAACCTTGGTGAAGTATAGCAGGATGTGTGTTTCTAGGATTACTTCTCCAGCTACCTGGGAAAGATTACTCTGTTACAGAGAACATGTTCTGGTCTAGTTTTGTTGGTTTTGTTTTTTTTTTTTTAATTTGGGCTTGGTTTGAGGTGCCTTCTCTGCCATCTCAAGAAACTAGACACTTGAGTCTGAGTGTCTTCTACTTCTGCTGAAACAACAGTTAATAGTTAGGCACTTAGTGTCACCGTGTCACCAGTGCCAAAGGAAAGCTCCTAGTTTGGCAATCCTAGATCTGATGGTGATCTATCAATTGAAGCATGTTCCAAGTTTGGTTGAGGGAACAAAAAGGGTATTTGCATGGACTGGGCTTCAGCCTCTAAACATGGAGGCTGATCTTTCTGCAGTCTCTAGGTTATTGAGGAGGTCACCTCAGCACCCCTGGAAATCTAGTGTCCCCCTCTGCTAACTGTGATCTCCATGAGTACCTCAGTGTGTAGTCCTAAAGCCTGGTGGTGGGAGTGCCATTTTCTCCCTTTTTTTTTTTTTTTTTTTTTTTTTTCTGCATAGGAAGCTTTGGCCAGTTCTCAAAAGAATCTGGACAATGATGTCATATTCCTCAAGTCTCATATGTTTCTGTGTATTCTGCTTTCAGGTTGCTTTCTTGCAAAGATAACTTCTCATGGGGATGGAGCCATCCTCGTTGCTGTATGAAAAGCCCCCCCAAAAACTGGAAACAAACTAGATAATGCTGCAAGCATACAAACAAATTGGGCCAGAGAGAACTTATTCTAACTTGTTTCAGTGGTTTAAAATGCTTGTAGCAATACAGATATTCAGTTTCAGAATATTTTGTGGTTAGTCATATGTCATTTTTGGTCCAGTCAGTGTTATAAATCTAGGCAGAGAAAGGTGATGATATGCCAACTGTCCAAATATAAGCGATAGGAGAAAAAGTAGGTTTTCTTACTTGATTTGATTTTGTTGTCCTACCGGTTTAGATATCAGAATTGCAGTCCAGGATCACAGTGAAAAAGCAGGGGTTTCCTATCAAAATACAGGAATGGCTGTACATCAGGGAATTTCTTGACTTTGCATGAAGGTGAGTTGGGTGCACCCTGTTGTTCAAATGGCAGCTATACCCTGGCAATGGATGGAATTTAGTCTGGTGACTGCACTTCAGTAGCTTCTTGAACAGCTCACTGTGCTCTGCTGAGACCCAGTGGCATTCACATTTTCAGGCCATCTCATCTTTTCTGATGTTTCTTAATGTTTTCCTTCCTTTGCTCTTTCCTGCCCTCTGGAATGGTCTGTTTGGAGTTGTCTTTTCCACCCCAAATCATCCCAGTTTTTACTGTAGCATTATTGTACTTGTGGAGATGACCTATCAAGCAGAAATGGACTTGCTGGTATTTTGTCAAGCCATACTTGCTTTATTTTAAACTGGGTAGACCTTTGAGGCTGGCTCAGATTGTAGAACTAGGCAGTTGCTCTAGTATATGTTTCACTAATAGGAGGATTACACAGTAACAGTCTATTCCTGGGAGGGAACAGACTGGTTTATCTCACATTAGGCACTTGAATCATAACAGGCCTTCAGATTTTTTTTCCTGCTATTGACTTTTCAGTCATGCAAGATCTTTTGTGCTGCTAGTGAGTGTAGGAAACAGTTAATTTTACTGCTCAGCTCTCTTCAGTAGACTACCATGTTAATTTGGGTATCTTTCGGTATTACGCTTTCAGTATTCATAATCACATATAATCAAACTAGTGACTTAATTATGGGTAGTGTATGCAGTAATACCCAGCTTTTAAGTACTGGGTAGCAACTCCTCGGTAACAATTTGGTGTTGTGATGGACATTCCTAAGGAAGCAGAAGCTACTGTGCAGTGTTGGCTTGAGCATAGCATAGCAATGAGGGCGGTGCTCACCCTCTTTACCAAGCATTTTATTATTGGTAATTCTTCCATTTTTCTCCCTTGTACAGTCAAGTCAGCCAGGGATAATTGCTAGTCCTCTCCTTGGGATTGCTGTAAAGAAGTGAGTCCATTTGTTTGGTTCCCTCATCAGTGCTGTTAGTGTTAGTCCAAGGTGAGTAAATCACTAAAGAATAGTTAATAGGTGCTTGTTCATTTTCCACACAGATCCATTTTTAAGATTCATTTCAAGATTGCCCAGGGATCTTACTGGACTTAGTCTGTCCACAAAGGTTACATTCACATTATGGGTGACTCTTGTGACTCCCTTAATCATAGAACGGTTTCAGTTGGAAAGGGCCTTTAAGAACATAAAGTCCAATTGTTAACCTAACACTGCCAGTCCCACCACTAAACCATGTCCCTAAGCACCTCATCTACATGTCTTTTAAATACCTCCAGGGATGGTGACTCCACCACCTCCTTGGGCAGCCTGTTCCACTGCTCAACAGCCCTTTCAGTGAAGAAGTTTTTCTTAATGTCCAACTTAAACCTCCTCTGGCACAACTTGAGGCCTTTTGCTCTTGTCTTATCACTTCTTACTTAGGAGAACAGACTGACCCCCACCTCGCTACAGCCTCCTTTAAGGTAGGACACAGCAGCACAGTCAAAATCTGTCTGAGATGAGCCAGGGGCTCCTAGGATATTAACAGCCAACAGGGAAACATCAAACATCAGGGAAACACCTCAAGGGAATGAATGGGTGTTTCTCTGGAAAGGGGACATGGCCGAGTGCACAGCTGAAGTGCCTCTACACGAACGCACGCAGCGTGGGGCAACAAACAGGAAGAGTTGGAAGCTACTGTGCTGCTGGAAGGCTACGATGTAGTGGCCATTACTGAAACCTGGTGGGACGAATCCTACAACTGGAGTGTGGCTATCGATGGCTACAAGCTGTTCAGA